>PVKU01011043.1:32593-46906 GCA_004027475.1 Anoura caudifer | reverse complement strand
TCCCCCGTCTACTTTCTACCCACCATCTATGCTACTTGTTCTATGTACCTTTTCCCCCCTCTCTTCTTCCCTCTCCCCTATTGTTAACCCTCCACATGATCACCATTTCTGTGTTTCTGCTCCTGTTATAGTGGTTTGTTAGTTGGCTTTTTTTAGGTCTGGTTGTTAATATCTATGAGTTTGCTGTCTTTTTTCTGTTCATATTTTTTATCTTCTTTTTCTTAGATAAGTCCCTTTAACATTTCATATAATAAGGGGTTGGTGATGATGAACTCCTTTAACTTGACCTTATCTGAGAAGCACTTTATCTGCCCTTCCATTCTAAATGACAGCTTTTCTGGATAGAGCAATCTTGGATGTAGGTCTTTGATTTTCATGACTTGGAATACCTCTTTCCAGCCCCTCCTTGCTTGTAAGGTCTCTTTTGAGAAATCCGCTGACAGTCTGATGGGAACTCCTTTGTAGGTGACTGTCCCCTTATCTCTTGCTGCTTCTAGAATTCTCTCCTTCATTTTAATCTTGGCTAATGGAATTATGATGTGCCTTGGTGTGTTCCTCCTTGGGTCCAACTTCTTTGGGACTCTCTGAGCTTCCTGGACTTCCTGGAAGACTATTTCCTTTGCCAGATTGGGAAAGTTCTCCTTTATTATTTGTTCAAATAAGTTTTCCACTTGTTGCTCTTCTTCTTCCCCTTATGGTACCCCTATAATTCAGATTTTGAGATGTTTAAAGATGTCCTGGATGTTCCTAAGCCTCTCCTCATTTTTTTTAATTCTTGTTTCTTCCTTGTTTTTTGTTTGGTTGTTTCTTTCTTCCTTCTGGTCCACTCCATTGATTTGAGTCCCAGTTTTCCTCCCATCTCTGTTGGCTCCCCATGCATTTTTCTTCATTTCACTTACTGTAGCCTTCATTTTTTCATCTAATTTGTGAGCAAAATCAACCAATTCTGTGAGCATCCTGATCACCAGTGCTTTGAACTGTGCATCTCATAGGTTGGCTATCCCTTGGTCGCTTAGATAAATTGGCTCTGGGGCTTTGATTTGTTCTCCAGTTTCAGCCATTTTCATTTCTGTTTTTTTTTTTTTTTTTTTTTGTCTAGTCGAGGCTGTTCGGTAGTGAGGGGTGGAACCTTAGGTGTTCCCCAGGGCAGGGCAGCCCAGTCGCTGGGTAGTGACGCTGTATGTGGGGGTGTGGTCTGAGAGGAGATAATGGTGCTTGCTCCCTCACTCTTGGATTCCACTCCTTTCCACCACTTCCCCTTTGCCTGGATTATCTGAGCGTGAATATGGGACTACCCAGTCAGCCAGCTGCCTTGTGCGGCCTCACTGGGTCTGCACAGTTGCCACCCCGTGCCCGGGTTCTGCTAGTCGCCGCCTGTGCACCTGTGGGCTGCCAGCCACTGCTGCCTGTGTGCCTGGTCCACAACTCCACTTTTTCCTGCTGCGACTCCGCCCCTCTTACCGGTACCGGTCTGGATGAATCGTAATTAGACTTCCAAACAGTTCGATTTTCTGAGTTCTGGATGTTTTCTTGTTTCTAAATCTTTGTTGTCCTTAATTTTGGTTGTGATAGAAGGCACAGTGTGTCTGCCTACACCTCCATCTTGGCTAGAAGTCCTCCTTTTTCATGATGATATAGTTTGCAGTGAGTTCAATGTATTTTCCCTGATTTCTGGTAATTCTCTGGGAGCTCGTTGAGCTTCCTGATAACCATTGGTTTGAACTCAATATCTCATAGTTGACTTGTTTGTGTCTCATTTAGCATTCTTTCTGAGGTTTCTTCCTTTTGTTTCATTTGGGGGTTGTTTCTTTGACTGCTTGTGAGATTCTTCTTTTTAGCCTGTGCTTCTTAAATTGATTCTTTTCTGACTCCCTGGATTAATGGTATGAACTTCTATGGTAGAAGTCCTGTGAGATTCAGTGGTACAATGTCCTTGATCTCCTGAGCTCGCTGGTGTTGGACTGTCATTTATGTTGAGTCTCTGTATGTTTTTGGATTTTTTTGTTGTTGGGCCTATCTTTGGTGGTCTCTCTCCTCCAGTATGTTATCTGAGGGTCTCTCCTTCCACCACATCTTGTATTATGTTTTGTAGGTGTGGACAGTTTGTGTTGAAGCTGAGTCTTCTGTGTGTACAAGTTTTAGAGGCTTCTCTCTCACTCTTGTTCAGTTGTTTGTTGTGGGTAATTTCTCCACTATTTAGTTGTATTTCCAGATTGGTCCTGGATTAAGGTTAGTGTGGCTTCCACTCCCTCCTTGACCTTCTTCCATTGTTATTTGTTGGTGGTTGCTTTGTTGGTGGGTTTCCTATTCCAGCAGGTGTACTGGTGTCCACTGCTTCCCCCTTGCATGTTCTCTGGAGTAGCAAAGTGAAATTTGTCTCACTGTCTCAGTTGTTGGGTTGACCCCTCTTTGGTCTAACTCTGGTCTTTTTAGAACTCCAGATTTTATTGCCCCACTTGTGGGAAAAAAGAAGAAAAGTGAAGAAAGGATGGAAGAAGCAATAAAAAATGAAAGGAAGGAAGGAGGAAGAAATGAAATAAAGAGAAAAGGAAAGAAAATAAGAAGGAATAAAAAAAAAAAAAAAAACCTTCTGCTTGCTTTTAACTGGCCAAGCCAGTTCTGCTGCTCTTCCTGGCTGCATCAGGCTGAGGAGGGATTGGTTTCACTTTTCTCCCTCCTGAGCCACACTCTTTGCTGTTGTCCAACCTCCAGCTCAGTTCCTCAGTACGCTCTCAGGCCCCCAGTTCCCATTTGTGCCCAGCCTAGGCCTTCAGTATACCAGTTGCGCTATCCTTGAGGTGCACCAATTAGGGGCAACTCACGCACCACCTTCTTTCTCTTTGCTGTCCCAGATGCTAGGGACTCTCATAGCCCCTTCCGGGTAGTTCAACCCCCGCCCCAAATGAGTCAAGTCTTTTCAGGGACTGCCGACTCCCTGAGCCCTGCACCTGCCCTCTGCAGGGAATTTCTGCCTTCCTCCCAGAGAACCAGTTGGCCCTGCAGTGCCCTGGGCACAGGAGCCAGATGGGAGTTACTCTGTCCCAAGTGCTTGGGTGTGGGTGTAGGTGGGCAGCCACCAAGCCTGGGTTCAGGTGTGCACTGTCCTGGGGGCTGAGGGGATAGGGGAGCTCAGGAGGCAGGTTGGCTGCTATGGAGAATTCCCCAAACAGCTGCCAAGTGCCTCTTTTTTCTCTTTCTTTTTGAAAACTTCCTCCTATGCATGCCCACCAGCCTGAACAAGCACCTGGCCTCTCACACAGCCCAGCCTGGCTCTCTCCCAAGAATCTGGCAGCAGACCTGGCTGGTGCCAGGCCTGGGGCTTCAGCCGCCCTGGTCCCCGCGCTGGTCCCTATGGTGGTCCCAGGGACCTTATTGTCCTGAAGCACTCTCCTTACCATCTGATTTTTCAAAGTCTTTTACAGTTTTTGGTCTCCAATCTTCATGTATGCTGTGATACCATTGGCTGTTTGCTCTGTTCCTCAGAAGATCAGCTAGGTATTTCACCGGTGTGCAGAGGGAAGTGGACTCTGCTCCCACCTATCTTGTAGCCATCTTCCTCCTCCTTATACTGTTTTATTTTTCCTAAATGATTAGACTTTGAAATTAAAAAGACATTTTGTCAGTCCAAACTTGGTTAGATGTAAGCAGTCACTCACATAAGCTCAACAAGGAAAACTTTAATTTTCTTTGAATAATTACTTTCAATGTTTTACTTTTTCCTTAAAATTCCTCTCAAGAGCAGGGAAGAATGACTATATTTCTCAGCAGACAATAATGAAAAATAATCACTGAGAAAAGATATGTCATTTCATCAAGATGGTCTTGGTTCAGGCAGTGATAAGTTAAGTGCATTAATTTCTATACATCTTTATAAATATCAAATATACATTTTCATAGCTTACTTTTTAATCCAAGCAGAAAGGAGTAAATTGCTATAACTCTTAAGTGAGCTTTCTATTAGCACTATGTAATAACCATATGGAAAGCTTTTTAAAAACCTCAAGAAAAAGTCTCCTTTTGAAACTCAGTTGTAGGAATATACAACTTAGAATTTTATATATGATATGGGTAGGATAATAAGTAGAATATGTCTTTATATATCTTTTTATATATTTACTTATAATTTTATTATTGTTTCTTAGTTTTTATTTTGTTTGCAGGTAACATTTTTCTAGCTTCTGATTTTCTTTAGTAACATATATGTTGTAATATAGGATATTGGACTATATTTGTTTTTATGCAAATTAGTTTTTTTACAAATTAGTTTTTTATAGAAAGATTTTATAGATTTTTCATCAATTTTTAGTTTATACTGAAACACATTTGTTTTCTTGTTAATAAGTTTTAGCACAATAATTATTTGATAATTAACTACCAACTTTTTCATATTGCTGTTACTGATGAGTAAGCCAGAAAAAATTATGCAAAACAGAAGCCATTTTCAGGAAAATAATTATAAACTAGGACACATGACTTTGTGAAAAAGAAAAAAAACAGCCTTGGCTGGTGTGGCTCAGTGGATTGAGCACCGGGCTACAAACCAAAGGGTCGCAGGTTCAATTCCCAGTCAGGGCATGTGCCTGGGTTGCAGACCAGGTTCCCTGTAGGGGGCGTGTGAGAGGCAACCAAACATTGATGTTTCTCTCCTTCTCTGTCTCTCCCTCTCTTCCCCTTTCTAAAAATAAACAAAATCTTAAAAAAAGAAAAAGTAAAAACAATGTTATTATTACTGAGTTGGATGTGAATGTTGTGATGTCATATGCTTTTGCTTCTTTTCTGCATTTTGTTCTATATAAGTGAGGCTCCTGTATAAAAGATTTTATGTAGTTTACAAAGCATCCTTAGGGTTTTCAGGAACATGTATAAAGGACACATAGACAAAATCAATGGGAGGTAGTATCAAGGTTATGATGTGGGGATGGCTGAGGTGGGGGAGAGTGGTGGAGGGAACATGGAGACAACTATACTTGAGCAACAATTAAAAATGCGAAAAAAAGCATAACTGTTTTCTTCTTCACAAGAACCTAAAGGCTAAGTTACTGACTTGTGTCTCAGGAGAAATAGATGAAATGCATGTGAAAACAGCCCACAAGAAAAGTATAAGAAAAGGCAGCACTTAATAGTTCCATTGTTTGGGGAGGCATATGGAATTTCGAAGTTGGTGACAACAGTCCACTTAACTGAAAAGCCACCTAACAGTTAAAAAAGAGAGAGAAGGAAGTATGAGGCAGAAGAAAATAAATATAAATATCAAGTGGTGACAATGATGGAAAATCTGGAAGAAAACAGGTACATTAAGGCTCACATAAAGAAAAACAATCTCAAGAAAAAAGTATGAAGGCAATACTTCTGTGGGGAAGGGGAGAATTCCCCCTACCCTTCTTTAGTTCTTACACCAGGACTAACAAAGTAACACAAGAGTAGATTAACAGGAGAAAAACCAATTTAATACATATGCACAGGAGACACATAATTTGATATTCAGCTCATAATATGAGACTCAGAGAAACGATGATCCAGCCAAAAATATGAGAAAAAAGAAACAATACATTTATGAAAGGGGAAAAACATTAATGCTGATTAGAAAGGAATCTAAGGTTTGTGTATTCATTAATGCATAATTTAAACAAAGTAGTAAATTGGAAAAGAGAACAAACTTTGTTTATACAGATTTTTCAACTCTGAGATTTATTATTTATTTGTTTATTTATTTTAACTGGTTTAAACCAATACACATTTGTTCTCTTACAGTTCTATAGGTCAGAAGTCTAAAATGGGTTTGCGGGATTGTGTTCCATCTGAAGGCTGTAGCCAGAGAATCTTTCTTGCCTTTTCCAGCTTGTAGAGACTGCCCACATTCCATGGTTCATGGCTCCAGTCTCTCTGACCTCTGCCTTCATTATCATATCCCCTTTATCAACTGTGGTCTTTTTTATAAATTGTTGTTCTTGTACAGTTTTCTGTCTTTTACTCCCATCCCACCCCAGCACCCCAGCCCTCCCCACTTCCCACCCCTTTCCACCCTCCCTAGTTTTTGTCCATGTGTCTTTTATACTTGTTGCTCTAAACCCTTCCCCTTTTCCCCTGAAATTCCCTCCCCTCTCTGCTCTGGTCACTGGCAGCCTGTTCTCAATTTCAGTGTCTTTGGTTATATTATGCTTGTTTGTTTGTTTTGTTGATTTGGTTCCTTTAAAGGTGAGATCATATGGTATTTGTCTTTCACTGCCTGGATTATATCCCTTAGCATAATGCTCTCCAGTACCATCCATGCTGTTGCAAAGGGTAGGAGCTCCTTCTTTCTTTCTGCTGCATAGAATTCAATTCCATTGTGTAAATATACTATAGTTTCTTGATCCATTCATTTACTGATGGGCACCTAGGTTGCTTCCAACATTTGGCTATTGTAAATTGTGCTGCTATGAACATTGGGGTGCATAGGTTCTTTTGGATTGCTGTTTCAGGGTTCTTAGGATATAATTCTAGCAGTGGAATTGCTGGGTGAAAACGTAGATCCATTTTCAGTTTTCTTAGAAAATTCCGTACTGCTTTCCATAGTGGTTGTACCAGTCTACAATCCCACCAACAGTGCACTAGGGTCCCCTTTTCTCCACAACCTCTCCAGCATTTGTTGTTTGTTGCTTTGTTTATGATGGCCATTCTGACTGGTGTGAAGTGGTATCTCATTGTGGTTTTAATTTGCATCTCTCTGATAACTAGTGATACTGAGCATCTTTTCATGTGTCTCTGGATCCTCTGTATGTCCTCCTTGGAGAAGTATGTGTTCAAGTCCTTTGCCCATTTTTTATTTGGGTTGGTTGTCTTCTTAGAGTGGAGTCATGTAAATTCTTTATATATTTTGGAGATTAAACCCTTGTCTGAGGTATCATTGGCGAATATGTTTTCCCCTGCAGTTGGTTCTCTTTTTATTTTAATACTGTTTTCTTTAACCATGCAGAAACTTTTTGTTTTGATGAAATCCCATTTGTTTATTCTTCTTGAAGAACTAATTAAAATAAGATAACCAGGAGTAACCCAGCTGAAAGCATGTACATGCAACATGTGTAGTATAAGAATACAAAAGGCAGGATTATAAAAATTGAAAAGGTTGTGGTGATTTATGCAAATTTAGGGCAATAAATCCAATTTAACAGTTAAGAAATTATTTTTAATAAAAGGGTGAATATGACCCATTTGTGAGTAACCTATATCAGTTACTAGATTTAAAATATTAGAGAGGGGTTATTAAAAATATAGGAAATCCAGGAAGGATGATGAATGATTATGGATGAACTAGAATAAAGTAAAAGAGGAAATCAGGTTTGTGAATATTATGCGATACAAAACCTGAGATTACTTATTTTCTATGGACAATCAAAAGTTCTAAGGATTTTTATATTTGTTACAAAAAGAATTCTACAGTACAATGAAGATTTTATGTATATTATTTATATTTTCAGAGCAATTGCAGTTCATCTTCAAGTCATTAAGGAAGTAAGAATTGGCTACATTAGTTAAATTTTATATCAATTCAGAGGAGTACTTTAAATATCTTATTCATTGACAAATATTACTTGAAATCATTAAGCAGAATTGCCTAGATTGTTAAAAATTTTAAAGCATATTTAAATTTTTTGTGATATTCTTAGAGACATCTTTAATTTGACTATATATTTGAACATTTTATTTTTATTGTATACCACATATAGGTAATGAAAATTAAATTGTCCTTACCTTTAGGCTCCAATTTATCTTATGGAGTTATAATAGATTTAAATTGACTGTACAATGGCCAGAGTAGAAAAATTTTTCCCTTTATCTTTCTGGGTTTTTTTTTTTTTGGCTTATCTAATAATTAAATTGACAAAATACAGATTAACAGGAGAAAAACAGTTAATTTTTTACATATGGAAGCCCCATAAAAATATGAGACCCAATAGCAGTGAGGCAATTCACTGTTATATGCCATCCTGAGCTAAAGAGTGGGATAGCTGACTGTCACTTCAAAGAGGAGGAAAGCAATTCACAGGGATACAAGAAAAACAGAAGTTCACTCATCATTGCCTAGCCATCCAGGTTAGTCTTTTAGATGAAAACTTATCTCTGGTAACATCACTCTTTCTGGGCCAGGAAGTGATCTAAATTCTTTTAAGCAGTTAAGGGAGAGGTAAAAGTTTGATTATGCTTGGTCTTGATTTCCTTCAGCTCAAAATAGTCTAAAAGCCAAAGTGGCACATTTTAGAATAACATATCTGACTCCCCTTCAAATCTTCTCCACAAATCCATATAGTACATTTTAAATTGTTGTAGAAACATAATATTAAATGTCCTTTACACATCTGTCTTTTCATCCAGAAGTACAAGTTTTCTAAGCTATACATACTACTCAAAGAGGTCCATATAATTTCAGGATCTCTTTTTTATATCAAAAATAATATTTTGGTAATATGCTTTGTTTCTTAGTTCCCTGCATAAAAAGAGGTGTCTTTATATTAAATTTGAAAATAATGTCCAAACTTGTAAGAATTTTTATGAGTTTGTTTGAGCCAAGTTGTTATGAGTTTATTTGAGCAATTGTCACGAAACAAAATGTGAACAGATTGAGAAAATGCTCCAGAGAATGGCAATTTGCACCTTATTTTATATATTAGAATCAAATGAGGAGGCATAAAGATGTACATGTAATTTATTGGTAGTAAATTATGGAGGCAGGAGAAAGCAAAACAGAAATCTCTGAGATTGGATGATAAGTAAAATGAAGAAACAAATACTTCTTTTACATTGGTGGGCACAGGATAGTTAATAGCTAACAATTAACACATTAACAATAACTATGAAGTATTCTGTGATCTGAACTCTGGTGCAGTGATTGTGCCCATGACCCGGAAAAAGGAAATTTCTCTGACATTTCAAAGGTGTGCTACCTTAGACTAAAAAATACGATTGACAGGCTCAGTTAAGTAAATTCTGACCTTTGTCAAGAAAGATACTGACCTAGGATGTAACTACCCACCCTGACCTGATACCAGTTAGGGAATTTTATGGTCAGATCACCTTAAGTGGTTACTTTCTGTCTCTGAGTTTGTAAGGCACACACAACATGCAGGCCTCCCCTGAACTTGCCAGGTTTAGTATGTGGCTCCTTTTTTGTCCACACTATTTTCCTCATCAAGTGTCTGCAAGTATTTTGCTTAGTACTGTTCAGTTCAGTAACAGTTTACCAAATGCCTATACAGGGATTTGGAATTAACTTCCCTGAAATGTGCCACTTTGGCATGTGGATTATTTTGAGCTGAAAGTAATTAAGACCCAGTAGATACAAACTTTCCTTTAACTGGTTAAAAGACTTTAGATAGGTGGCTTGGCCCAGGAAGAGAGCTGTTACCAGAGATAACTTTTTATCTGAATGACCTATCTGAATGGCAAGGCAGACATCTGATTAGTAAACACCTGCTTTTCTTATTGTCTATGAATTATCCACCTCCCCTTTGAAGCCCCAGGCTCCTATCCCATTCCTTAGCTCAGGATGGCATATAAGCCTCAACTTCCCAGTTTGTCCTTAGGTTTCAATGTCTTTGTGGGGACTCCATATTTACATAATCAACTTTGTTTTTCCCCTGTTAATCTTTATAACATTGATTTGATTATTATACCACCCAAAATAGCCTAGAAGGGCAGAGAAAAAAGATCATCTTCCCCTACATCTACTATGTGCCAGACACTGGGCCAGGATTTAGGGACTAAAAAGGGATTAAATTATAGTTGCTGTAATTTAATTGCTCTTAGACTCATAGAGGAGAGAGATGTGCAGACAAATAATTAAAATGGTATTAAGACAATGTTGAAATAAGTATGAGGTCCACAAGTAATCTAGAGGAGAAGAAGCTTGATACTGTCAGGGAATTTCATGGAAGACATGATATACATAGCAGTACTCTATGGAATAACTCAGATGTCCAAGTATGGAAATAGGTCAAAGTTCATTACAGAAAGAGGAAACAATGTGCCAAGATGGAAATGTCTGAAAAGAGTATAGCCTGTATAAGAAAAGAAAGATAATTTTCACTGTACCCTTCTGAGTTCCTGTAATAAAAGATCAACAAGAGAAAACAACAGAAGTTTACTAGCATATATACCCCCTATATATATGGAAGACACCCAGCAAAACTTTGTAACTTCCAGAGATTGTTACCAAATGGACCCATGTAGGGGGATGAGATACTATTACCAAATGGACTTCCCCTTCTTCCCAGGTCCCCTGGAACTAGGTTTGCCTTGCCTGCCACCAGGGAATTATAGCTCTCAATGTCAGAGATTGGTAAAAAGGAAAGAAAGCATTTATTCAAAAAGTTATACAGATTTGGAGTAACGACTTAATGTCTTAATTAAGATCCCAAAATCCCTTAAAATACCCACAGATGCACAGTCCTTCCGTCCCTCCTTTGCCCAGTCTGGGGTACCATATCTCAGGACAATGAATAGAAGTTTGTGACTCAGGTAGCTGCCCCTACCCCATTTCTTTCCAGTAATCCACGCTTGGCTGGCAGACCTCCCTTGGTTCCCAGCACTGTCAGCTGTGTTGCCATCACAATCTCCAGTTAATCCAAAACCACGTGGCACCTTCTCATGGCCCACCAGCAAGAGTCTTTTCACCCCTTTTATTCCCTGCAAGGTCTCTCCTGCTTCCTAAGCCATGTGGCAAAAGGGAGCACCTAAAACTGTGTGGTCCCTTCTTTTCCATGGCTGCTGAACCTGGATTTTAAATCCCAGTGCCAATCTTCCTCTGCAGCCTCATTTCTGATTCCTCCCACAATCAGCTATACCTGCCAGCATTTCCGAACTTTTCCAGCTTTTCTGGGCTGCCATAGTAAGTCCGGGCAGGCATGGTCCCATGGTGTGGAGTGAATCATCTCCAAGCGCTCACTCAGGCACTGTAACCAGGGGGAGTTGCCTCTCAGTTACATCCTGGGTGGAAGTCACTCCCATCTCCCTGGCTCAAAGCATGGCCACAGCTATTTAATATATCCATGAAACCAGTTAAAAGTTATAGATATGTTAAATTACCATTCCTGACATTATTTGCAAAAACTGTTGCTGTGCAGAACAACGCTCAATGGCCCTGTTCAATGTGTCCATCCCCCAGTTCAGACTTGTGGGGGTGAGGACATCCTATATTTTTAATATTTCCTAGAAACCCTTGAGTTCTGGACCCCATTACAAATCCCTCTTGGGGGAGACTGGCTGCACCCTGTTATAAGATGGCCCAGGCCACCACTTTAAATACCATTTTTATTGAGATCCAAGATGATGGTAGACTAAGTGGATGTTACACTCACTGTCTCCCAGAAGCAAACTAGAATTACAAGTAAAATGCAAAACTATCATCCTGAATAACCAACTGAAGATTAGTTGAATAGAAGTCTTATAACCAAGGTTTACAGAAAAAGCCACATTGAGACTGGTAGGAAAGGCACACAAATTAAAAGAGCTGGCCCTATCCCATGGGTTGCAGCTGAGGTTCTGGAGGGATATCTTAGGTGCAGATATTTCCCCTTAGAAGCATGAAGTCTCATCCCCATGCTGGACTCTCCTTTCCAGAGCACCAGAGCCAGAAGGACGCACCCACATAGCATCTGGCTATGAAAATCAGTGGAAATTATCTCTGCCAGGAAGACAGGAGTCTGCTAGAGACACAGACACACTCTTAAAAGGCCAATGCACAAAATCTTGTTTCCAATCATTCACCCTGGGCTCCAATAGAGGGAGGGCAGAGCTGATTAAAAGTGTATGAGAAGAGACTGAGGTTCGTGGCTCTGGGGACAGAAAGAAGAGACAGTGGCCAGGACCCTGTGCTGAGTCACAATGCCTCATCATAGACACCATCTCTCTTTTGGTGGAGCACTTCTCTCCTTACAACATCAACCTGCAGTCACTGTATTCCCACCCTGCAATGCACACACCCTGCTGAGGGGTAACCTGCCAGGACCCAGAGTGTAGAGGTCCAGGTATACTCAAGGGGGCTGTCAGTGAGTGACTGACATGGTGTAGCTTTGGGGCTGGGGCAAATCCCATGAACCTGGTGAAAGCTGCCTCCCCACAGAGGATCTTCTAGCTTAACCCTCCAGGTAGCCCCTCCCTGTCAATTCCTGAGAGCCTGCTCTGCCAAAGTCTGGGAAGAATCCAGAACTGACTGAGTTGTGTAGCTCTGGGGCAAGGGCCAGTCCTCTCACCTTCCCTTAAGTCTGACCAGCAGCTTCCCCTCATGAGAGAGCTAGTAGCCTTAACTTTCTTCCTGATTCTTGGTGGCAATGCCCTGTTGAGCTGGGACTACTGGCACAATATTGGACAGAGTGAGTTGTGTGGCTGTAGGACAGGGCCTTTTTACCCTCACATGCCAGACCGGTACTGAGCCCTCACTTCATGTAGACAAATCTTAGTCCTTTTGAACCTAATTACCTCTCTTGGTCTCACCCTGATGACTCTCTGAGACCTCACCCAAAGGTCTATTTGGAACCTAGTGAGTGACAATGAGACTTGGTGTACCTGGGACTTTTGCCAAGTGGCCTAACATCCAACACTGGCACTGAGTTTGGACTTGTATCAATCTGGTGAACACCACTTGCTCCTAACTGGTGATTCACTGAGAATCTACCTGATGCAACTTGAGTACCACCAGAGGCTCTTTCAGTGGCTGAACTTACCAGGCAGCCAGTGGGCAGAGACAGGTGGAAGCAGATCTGGGAGTGCCTTGGACTTTTGCTGACTTGCCAGTGGGCTCAGTGCTGGTAAAAACTGGCCTTGGTGAGAAGCTGGGTGTTTCCTGCCCACACCCACACCCCACAAAGGGAGGCACAAACTTTGGACTGTTTTGTGACTCCAAACAAGTTACTCAGGGCCAGTAATAGGCAGCCTCTGATATTGGTCTACACTAGATTCCCTCCCAAGGGGCCCCAGAACCAACATATGCAGTAGCCAGCTTCAGACAACATCCAATTAGTTTCACAAGTGGCATATCCAAAGTGAGATTTTGGCAGGTGACAGAACCTGCTAAGGCAAATTCCACTTCATGTTGTTAGCACCTGCACAGCAGCTCATACACTGTGGTTGGCATCAGCCAGCCTGAGAGTTAACCCCACAGAAGAACTGGCTAATACCAATCAAAACTCAATGGAAACATGAGGGCCCACATAACCTACGCAAGGGATATTCTTGGAGCATTCAGATCAGGTGATCAAGGAGACAGTGCCACTGGGTCCCACAGGACATCTACTACATAAGACCAACCTACCAAAACTAGGAGTCTTAGCACATCTCCCTAATACACAGAAGCTAACACAAAGAGACAGACAAAATGGGGAGACAAAAAAGCATGCCCTAAACAAAAGAATAGGAGTAATCTTCAGAAAAAGAGCTGAATAAAATGGAGGGAAGCAATTTACCAGACATAGAAATGGAAAAAAAATGGTTTAAAGAATGAACGAAGAACTTAGTGAGGACATTAGGAAAGATATAGCAACTATAAAAAAGGGTGTAGAAACCATAAAAAAAATTAGAAATGAAGAATACACTAGAAGGAATAAACAGTAAGTCAGGTGAAGCAGAAGACTGAATCAGCAGTTTGGAAGACAAAGTAGCACAAACACACAATCAGAGTAGCCAAAAGAAAAAACTAATTTTAAAAAATGAGATAGTTTAAGAGACCATTGGGACAATATGAAACATAACAACATCTGCATTATAGGGGTACCAAAAAGAGAAGAGAGAGAGAGTGCAAGAGATCAAGAACCCATTTGAAGAAATGACTGAAAACTTCCTTAACATGTAAAAGAAGATAACATACAAGTTCAGGAATTGCAGAGAATTCCCAAAAATATGAGCCCAAAGAGACCTACACCAAGACACATCTTAGTTCAAGTGCAAAGGTTAAGGTCTAAGAGAGAATCTTGAAAGCAGCCAGAAAAAGAGTTACTTACAAGGGAGCTTTCATAAGACTATCAGCTGCTTTCTCAACAGAAAACTTGCAGGCCAAAAGAGACTGGCATAAAATACACAAAGTCACGAAAAACAAGGAGCTACAACTGAGACTATTCAGAGATTTTATCATTTACAATCAAAGGAGAAATAAAGCACTTCCTAGACAAGAAAAAGCTAAAGAAGTTTATAACAACCAAAGCAGTATTACAAGAAATATCAAAGAGCTTGATGAGAAGAAGGAGGAGGAGGAGAAGGAAGAAGAAGAAGAAGAAGAAGAAGAAGAAGAAGAAGAAGAAGAAGAAGAAGAAGAAGAAGAAGAAGAAGAAGAAGAAGAAGAAGAAG
>PVKU01011043.1:0-32493 GCA_004027475.1 Anoura caudifer | reverse complement strand
CTGTCTATAAGAGACCCACCTCAGAGTGAAAGACAAACACAAACTGAAATGAAAGAGATGGAAAAACACAGGCAGTAAAACCTCAGACCTTTCTCATAGCAATACTTTTACTGTTATGTGCGCTCAGGCATGAAAAAACAAAAGAAAAATAAACAAATGGGACTATATTAAGGCAAAAAGATTTTGCACAGCTAAGGAAACTGACCAAATGAAAAGACAACACACTGAATGGGAGAAAATATCTGTCAATAATATATTTGATAATGGGTTAATGTCCAAAATTTATAAAGAATATATACAACTCAACACCAAAAAACAATTCAACTAAAAAATAAACAAAACACCTAAATGAACACTTCTCCAAAGAGGATGTACAGATGGCCAATAGACATAGGATAAGATGCTCAGCATCACTAATCATCAGAGAAATGTAAATTAAAACCAGGATGAGATATCACTTCACAATGGTCAGAATGGCTATCATCAATACATCAGCAAACAACAAGTGCTGATGAGGGTGTGGAGAAAGGGCACCCTTGTGCAGCATTGGTGGGAATGCAGACTGGTGCAGCTACTGTGGAAACAGTATAGAGTTTCCTAAAAAATATAAAAATGGAACTGCTTTGTAACCCAGCAACTCCACTTCTTAGAGTATATCACCTGAAATACTGATTTGAAAGAATATATATCCCTATGTCCATTGCAGTGTTATTTACAAAAACCAAGATTTGGAAGAAGACAATGTGCTAATCAATAGATGAGTAGATAAAAAGCAGTGGTACATTTTCACAATAGAATACTACTAGGCTGTAAAAAGGAGGAAATTTTTACCTTTTGTTGTTAGAGAATTAACCTGTTGGGGAACCCAGATACTGTTACTGAAAAAAGCCCCCTCCGCCGGGTCTTTCTCTACTATGGTTCTTCTTGCCCACCACTGGTATACACTGTGGTTCTTAATGCCAGACTTTGGTGGAAAGGAAAGGAACTATTTATTCAAAAGTTATACAGGTTTAGAGTAATGGTGGAATATCGCTATTAAAGATCAAGTTCCTTTAAAACACTCACAAGCACACACAGTCCTTCCTTTCCGACTTTGCCCGGTCAGGCCAGTCTCAGAACATGTCTATTAGAAGTATTGTACTCTAGAAGAAAAAGAACTGAAGTCTGCAGCTCAGTTCTCCTGGTTCCTCTCAGTAATATGCTCAGCAGGACAGGTCTCCCACAGTTCCCAGCACCATCAGCTGTGTCACTGGGATCTCCAGTTCTTAATCCAAAACCACGTGTCACCTCTTCACGGCCCACCAGGGAGATCCCTTTCACCCCTTTTCTTCCTGCATGGTCTCAAATTGTCTCTCCATCCTGTACTGTCTCCATCCGTTCTGGTCACCCACCTTTAGTTTAAACCCCAGCCTAGAACCTCCTTCGTAACCCGATTTCTGACTCCTCCCACAATTGGCTATTCCTGTCAGTGCTCTGCAGTTTCTGCCTTTCTTCACTGCCATAGTTAATCCAGGCAGGTGTGGCCCCATGGCATGGAGTGAACCATCTCCAAACTCTCTCGCATGTGCTATAACCACGGGGAGCTGCCTTCCAGCTATACCAAGGGTCAAAGTCATGCCGGTCTCCCTAACTAGCCTGCTCCTGATATGCAAAATAAATGTTTTTGCATGTAGGTATGAAGCTAGCCTGCTGTTATTGATATGCAAAATAACTCTCAATGGTCCTGCTCCCTGTCTCCCATTCCCAGGCCAGGCTTGTGGAGGAGTGGCTGTCAGCCTGCATCCCTTTACATTGTGACAGCATGGATAGAACTGGAGTGTATTGTGCTAAGTGAAATAAACTACTCAGAGAGAGACGAATATCATATGATTTCACTTGTATGTGGAATCTAATGACCAAAAAGAAACAAACAAAACAGAAACAATCTCATAAATACAGAAAACAGACTGATACTATTAGAGGGGAGGCAGTTGGGTGGCTGGGTGAAAAAGGTGAAGGGCTTAAGAAAAAAAAAAGTACTCCTAGACACAGACTGTAACAGGGTGCAGCCAAGAGGGGGGCCCCAAAAAGGGAGTTGATATGGGGCCCAGAACTCAGGGTGTCCAGGAAATATTAGAAAGACATAATAAGATGTCCTCACCCCTTCCCCCTCAAGTGTGAGTTGGGGGAAGGGACAAATGGAGCAGGGCCATTGAGTTGTTTTGCATAGCAACAGTTTTGCAGATAACCCCCAGAATGGTCATTTAACATATCTATAACCTTTAACTGGTTTCATAGATATGTTAAACAGCTGTGGTCGTGCTCTGAGCCAGGGGGATGGAAAGGACTCCCCCAAGACGTGACTGAGGGAAGAACCCCAAGTTACAACGCCTGCATGGGAGCTTGGAGACGATTGGCTCCAGAAAATGGGGACACACCTGCCCAGATTCATGATGGCATCCCAATAACCTGGGAAATATACAGGAATGCTGGCAGGTGTAACCGATTGTAGGAGGAGTCGGAAATGGGGCTGCAGAGGAGGATTAGTGCAGGGATTTAAACCCAGGCGTGGCAGCCGTTGGAGAGAGGTCTATGCTGTTTCACCAGAGTGCAGGACCCGCAGCCCTATGAGGGAAAATCACCATGTGGCTTTAGCAGAGAATTGCCACTCGGCTTTGCCCGAGTGGAGACCCTCTCACAGCTTTGCCAGACGTAGAGATTCCATGAGATTTCACCAGAGTGCAGACCCCTGCAGCTTTGGTGAAGAGGGAGAGCCACGAGGTTTTGCCAGAATGGGGACCTCTTCCCCACAGCTTCGGTAGAAGGACCAGCTTTGGCTTTGGGGTGCTCCCTTTGGCTGCGTGGCCTGGGAACAAGAGAAACTTGGCCTGGAAGAAGGGGAAAGGATTCTTGCCAGTAGGCCATGAGAAGGTGCCACGTGGCTTTGGATTAATTAGAGATCCTTTCTGGATGACAACACAGCTGAACGGTGTCAAGAGCCTGGATACCGGATGTGTGCTTCTCTTCCTGAATTATGGATTATGGTACCCTGAATTAGGGCAGAGGGAGATAGTAAGCACTGCGGGTATCCTAAAGGACTTTGATATTTTAACAGAGACGTTAGGTAGCTACTTTAACTCTGTATAGCATTAAATAAACATTTCCTTTCCTTTTCACAAATCTCTGGCTTTGAGAGACATCTTTCCATAAGGCGGTGAACAATAACAGACCTTCTGCTGCTCTGTAACAAGACAACAGTATGATAATTACCAGAGAGAAAAGGAAAGTGGGCTTGGGGGGAGGTGAAAGAGGTCCAAGGGGGATAAATGGTCTTGGAAAGAGATGACTCTGTGTGGTGAACACACAATACAATATACAGATGATGTATTATAGAACTGTACACCTGAAATCTATATAACTTTATTAACAATTAACACCCCAAAATATCCAATACAATTTTAAAAAATGAAAAATAAGTCACAAATAAATAATTTACCATCATCAACTAAAGACAAAAGGAAAGATGTTGTGGGCAAGTTGGAAGGCCAGTTATTAAAGTTTACCAGGAAAAGCATGGTAAACAAAGGTAAGGTTTGTTATGCAGATTTGAGCATGCACCTTGTCAATTGATAAAATTATCCTGTGAATTAGGCATCCTTCTCTTCCTAGTACAATAGGAGTCACTCTTACAAATGGAAATTTCCTTTATACATGTACATTTTTCTTACAAAGGGGTAATTTCTGCTTTGTTTTTAGGGGTTCTCCAGTGTCTGATGTTTCTCAAAGACAATCTTATGCCACAGAGGCATATTCTGGGATGGCATATTCTGCTACCCTTCATCTGTATTTTTGGTATTACTATACTATTAATGTCTTCTAGAATCCTTTTTTATTTTTCTTCCAAAGATATGCAAACTAACAGGTATATGTGGTTGTTAATATTATTATTGCTTACACTGTCAGGTTCTAGTATTTTCAATAGGTTTTTCCCATTCATCTAATTTTTTTAGCAATTTTACGTTAATTTTCAAAGACAGGAGGGCTGTATTGGGAGTTCGGTAAAGTTTTAGGATTCTGTCCTTCAACTGACTACGAAGATTTTAGAATCTTCCCTTTCCATATTAGGATATGGAAACTAACAGGTCCCAGACAGTGTAGTTCAGTGATAATTTATTGATTTCCTACTGTGCTCTAGTTTTAGATATGTTAATATCAACAGACATTGGCTCCAATGGAATAGTAGTGCACCATTTCAAGTACAGGCATTATATTCTCCATTTTTCCTAATTATTTCATGTTAAGTGTTTTGCATGTACATTCATGATTATTATAGTATTAAATCTATAGTATCTAATATACTTTTCAAGTACTTGGGCAGATATTGTTAGAGTAGTTGGAATCACAGGCCGTGAATAAATTCACAAAGAGAAGAAAGTGCAAAGAGTAAAGTTGTATTTTACTTTCTCAAGAGAGGGAAAGGGCTGAGTGCCAAGACATACACCAGTCCTGAGTGGTTGTAGAGGAGGATGTTTCAGTTGCTCTTGTATAGGTTGCAACTCGTTTCAATGTAATATTTGGGTGCAGAGTCTTGTCTGGTCATTCTGGCCTGGTATGTCCTGTTCTGTAAGTTCCCAGAGCCTCTGCACCTTCAGGGTGCTACCAGCAATTTTCTAGTCCTGAGGATAAAGGCTCATACAACAATTAGGGTCAGTCATGCTTTATGGGGTCCAGCCAGCTCTAAGAAAGAGGGCCTGAGAAAATGGCTTTTTGTCCTATTGTTCCCTCTTCTGGTTTTTGAGATTAATTTATTCTTAATGACATGGACCTGTTCTGGGTCTGAGAAGTAGGAATGAAGGTTTCTTCTGGGACCACTTCCTGAGGATTATGGACATAGAGTTGTCCATGCCTGTGGATCTGGGTATGGGTCATTAAGAGGGAGAGGGTGGAACTGGAGCCCAAGAGGGGAGACTTGTGGATGGAGGCCATTTGTAAAAGGGGTTTCCTAGAGCTTGTATTCTTTATCGGGTGAAAGACATAAGATATCTTAGGAGACATGGCCTGAAAGTGACAATAAAGAGAAGAACTGCAATACGACTTAGGAAAGGAGTTAGCCAGGAAAAACCAGGACTAGATATTGGCCTTGAAACCCCTAAAAGGTAAAGGTGGGGTAGTAGGTGAATTCTGTATGGCTGAGACTACATCAGTAGCTCTCAATAATTCCAAGTCAAGGTAATGAAAGAAAAATGAAACATTAGCTTGGAAGAAAACTAGAAAATTAAGATTTAATTCAGTTCTGTGTAAAAATTGGACATTGTGATTTCCATTAAAACACAATCTCTTCCCCTAAAATCACCCTCATTTTTATCAAAGAGACTGCATTAAGTCCAGTTTCAGTCTGGCCTGATTATTTGCATGAACACAACAAGAATAGTAATTGATCATGTAGGCTCTTTCAAATCTGCTTAGCTGTAATTTTACAAGGAACCTTCAGATTCAGCTTTAGTCAGCCTCTCAGGGCAAAGAAGCCAAGCCATGTAGTTGCCATCTGATTTTGCCTGAAATACTATTACACTTGATCTTAGCCAAAAGGCCGAGAAGCAATGCCTGAAATATTATTAGTTTGGATGGATTCCTCAAGTTCTTGAGGTCCCTAAAATGTCTTGAGGGGCCCTTCCTTCCATTTTTCAGGAAAGCAACTTTCATTCCTTACCTGGAAAGACTGCCATGAACCATGCAACCAAGCAAGGTACCAGGCCATTTCTCCAGGGGGCTCTTCTTGGCTCAAAAGTCAACCTTGGGGATGGTATTGGTGGA
This sequence comes from Anoura caudifer, assembly GCA_004027475.1. Taxonomy (NCBI): domain Eukaryota; kingdom Metazoa; phylum Chordata; class Mammalia; order Chiroptera; family Phyllostomidae; genus Anoura; species Anoura caudifer. Next base: position 26,700 of record PVKU01011043.1, on the reverse strand, counting down.
GGAGGGCAAAGGGGGGAAATTGAAGCAACTGTAACAGAATAACAGTAAAAACTGATTTTAAAAAGTCAATCTTAATTCCTTAAGGCTTTCTGGTGACATCCTGAGTCCAGGCATGAGTCTTTCAATCATGACATTCCAGAGAAAGACTTGGTTAATAAAATCATATTTGGAAACTGGTGGTACTGTAAACACAATAGATTCTTATTGGATTTATGCAAACAAACACATTACTATGAAAATAATACTCATTAAGAGTTGCCAAATTCATATGGGATTAAGTAGGGAGAAAAATATAAATGCTTCAATACTGCTTATAAGGGTATGCTTTACAAGTTGCTCTAGAGAAAAAAAGTGTTTCCTTATATCTGGAAAACAAAAATATTTAAAATTAGCAATATTTCAAATAAATTTTTGTTTCCTTTGATTATTTGCTTGTATTTCCATGAATCCACTTATTTCTTAGAGTTCCATAAAACTTTATTTACTTCAAAGATATGACCTGCTTGAGTATCTGTAATTTAAAATAAGCCAGAGTTCTTTTTGTGAACCTTTCCAAAGATACATTTGCAAATGCATTAAAGTAAAATAATGATTGTTTATAAAAGACAAAATTTAAAATGACATGGTTATAGATTCGATTATAATGCATTGATAAAAAACTTTGCTTCTTTGTAAGATATAACATTTCTAAGATAATAATTTCTTGGTAAATAATAATTACTATGAAATGACATAAAAATAATATAAAGCCCGTATTTTTAGATTCAACACAATCTCAATATGTATAATGACAAAACATTATCAAGGTTTTAAAAGGCTGTACATTACTAATCGGAAGTGTGCATTGAGCACCGGAGACAATTCACAAATTCCCAATGTGTGGGTTATAAACACCCAAAGCACCATTGCTTGATGTCCCTGCAGGGAACCATCACTGTTGGCTCATCTGGTGCCACTGACAGGACACCTGTTACCTCTGAGAATTTTCTGTTTCAACTTGGTTTTAATTTTTTGCATGTTTCTTCCTAAGGCAGGTTGAAATTTCTAGAATATCTCTTTTGATAAAAAAATATATATATACAAGTAGAACATAGTTTTTCAGTTTGGCAAAGCTTCCCATGTAATTTCAAGTATACTAAATAGGCCTAATTAGTTTAAAAACTTTTAAACTTTGGGAAGATTGTCAAATAAACTTAATTAAAATATTATTACATAACCTGTTGTAAAATAAATATATGTATTTTGGTTATAACCCTAAAATGTATTAATCAAACTTAAAACCAGTTTTAATATCAAATATCTTGTCCAGAACACAGGATCCTGCTTAATTTATATAAGTACTTAATATCTTTAGGCCAATGAAAATACCCAATTATGCCCTCTGGAGGCAAAAAACATACCACATATAATGCACAAATGGACACATATCACATACAGGCCATACCCATGAAGACTGAACACATAAAGACCATACATATACTGAATTACTAACTTTTTTAGAGAAAGCACAAGATTTTTCTCATTTGCTTTTGACAACTTTTAAGAAGACTGGAAAGGGGGATGGAAGTTCTGAAATACCAAGCAAGAAGGCTTACTGAGACTCTTTGTGAAAACTTTAAGGACTGTGGATGAACGGTGGAAATAAAGGAAGTCTTGACTGCAATCTAAGGAATCAAGCAGCAGGAAAAAACCAGGCCCCTGAAAGATCAGACACCTGGTGACACAGGTAAATGTGTCAGATAAAGAACCAGGAGTTATAGTGATGAAAATAACTCCAGGTCCCTCCAGAGTCAAAGAATGTCCCCAGAGAGAAATTAGGTGGACGATGGGGTACTGGAACCTGACTGAGGTTTTTCTTTACAAACTTAAAACTTTTACAAACATTCATAAATCTTTCTTACCTTTTAGAATAAGCATCTTTAGAATAACTCACTTGTAATCCCTGTCCTTCAAAATTGCATTTCCATGCCTTATGCCTTCTATTACTAAAACCATACAATTTCTTTTCAACTTACTTTAAACTTTTAACTTTTATAACCTCCATTTCCAATGATTAAAGATATGCAGTGGCATTCCCTAGACTGATTTTTATGAACAAATTTCATGACCTTTTGAAACATAGGTTCCTCTATTTGTAAACACATGCTCACTTTCAAGATATACAACTCCAACAAAGCACAAGACATTTATCTAAAGCTCCAAATCCATTTTACAGCCTTTTTGTAATAAAAAGCCAAAAGCAGGTGAATTTAAGACTTTCCTAGCAATCAATGTTTCAGTATTTCATGTTATTTCAAAATACCTAGACATTCAATAACTTATCAGAATTATGAAGGAATGGCTGAAACAAATTAAATTGATTTGCTCAGATATAGCTAAGGTTTTCCCTTTTTGATTAAAAATTATTTTCCCATATTTTGTATTTTAAATAATAGCTTAGACAAGGGTTCTTGAAGAGGACTAGGTATTTGCATTTCAAAAATGTAGGAAAAGAAAAGCAAGCTTCTCCTAGGACTTTGGTTTCATAAAGCAAATTACCCATAAGTTTTTTAAGGTGAATAGGGTAGGCTTTGGAAAGGTAAAAGAGTTTGGTGGGCTTTGATGTTCTGGAGGCACATCTCTGGCCCTATAAAGACTTTATTCATAAAACAAAGACTTATTGTTAATACCTCAACAGTTGGGTAGCTGCTCAAATGTTTGTAAAGGACTGACAAATCTGTTTACCCATATATGAAATGCTTTTTCCATCTGGGTACATTTGTCAAGTTTACCAACAGCATATAGAAGATATTTGGTCATCATTATTTTCAAGAAAATCTCACCCTACCGAGTGAATCAGAGCCAATTTGATTGGTAAAAATATATGCTGCCCTATAACATTTCCTAGCTGGAAGGAAACATATTCTGAATTAAAAACAGACATTGGACAATTATCTGTACCATTTGTATAGAGGCTTACTCTGAGGGAAGTTGCCAGTTGCCAGAGGTAAAGGGGGATTAAGTGAGCAAGGTGAAGGGATTCAGAAGTACACATTGGCAGTCACAAAAGTGTCATATGAGTGGGTGGGATATTCAAACTCCTTTGTAAATTTAGCCGAATCTAAACAAACAAACAAACAAACAAAAAACCCTACCATGTCTGACCTCAATTTGGGAGAGGCCTGACATTGAAAATGGGGTCTGGACCTGAGTCATGTCCTCCAATTCAGCAACCTCATGGAGAAAGAGAAGTGGGTCACAGGCTTAAGGGGTTCCTGAGGGGACAATCAGAATGGGAATGGCCAGAAGAAAGCCAATCTAAAGGATGGGGCATGGGTAGAGGTCTGAGGAGAAGTAGGAAGAAGAGATGGAAGGGGTGTTAAAAGCCAGGCAAAGGGATGGCAAAGCAGCTTGAGTTTAAAATGCCACTTTTTCCCTCTGCATTGAGAGGCATGCCCGATTGTTCCCAAGATTTAGCAGCTCCCAGGTCTCCAGGAGGAGGATTCAGAGTGTTTTACAGTCTGAGAGGGGATTAGAGTGAGGCAAATTTGAAGGAAGAGTCATAGTTAGGAGAAAGAGGTCTGAAGCACTGGCTGGTATGGCTTAGCTGATTGCCGACCCACGAGCCAAAAGATTGGTGGTTCGATTTTTAGTCAGGGCATATGCCTGGGTTGTGGGGCGGGTCCTACTTGGGGGCATGGTAGAGGCAATTGATCCATGTGTCTCTTGCACATTGATGTTTCTGTCCCGCCCTTTCCCTCTCTCTAAAAACTAAATAAAAAAAATCTTTTTAAAACGAGGCTTAGATCAAGACAGCAACAGTAAAAGTCGAGTTGGAGGATAGTGTTACAGTTAAGAGATTCGTCCTTGAGCCAGACCTCCTGATCACTGAGTTTGTATAGAGACAAAGTCGTGTTGTAATAGAAAATCAAGCACTTGGTCTTGAGATTGGTAAGTCCCAGAGCTTTCAGTTTCTTAAGTATGACAACCCAATGGAGAGTCCTTGTGTGGGGTCAATTGAGTATTTCCTGTGGTGAGAACTACAAAAAAGTAAACAGAAGAATAACTCAGGGATGAGAACAAATGTTGGGGGGAAGTTTTGAGAAGGGTGTCTCCAACACAAATGACCTAGAGTCCTTGAGTCTGAGGGCAGACCGAGCATGAGGTTCTGCCTCAGAGCCAGGAGTCCCTGAGCTCTGAGAGCAGACAGGAACCAGCAGGGAGATGGTTGGAGGTGTTCCTCCCAGTCGAAGCTCTGGGAAAGTGATCAACCCAGTACCAGGGTTTACAACAATGAGATGAGGGCATAAGGATCACTTTTGATAGGAGGTTTTCATCGTAAGATTCAGAGGCCATGAAGATGGGTGAGAATGAGGCTGTCCAGAGAGTCTGGAGGGATGGAGAATTAGAGTCCTCTCTCCAAACCTCACCAAGACAGCCTTAGGGGGTTAGTCTGGGTCAAGCTTCCGCTGTCCACTGGTCCCCTAGCCGTGAGTCTTAGGAGGGTGCAGGAGAGGGAGAAATGGAGAATGTCCCCATATGGGCCACCAGAATGTTAGGGTGGTAAGTGATGCAGGCTGTGAAAGAATTTACAAAGAGAAGACAGTGCCAAGAGTAAAGTTTTATTTTACATTCCCAAGAGAGGGAGAGGGCTAGGTGCTGAGACGTGCAAGAGCACCAGCCTTGAGGGGTGGGGACTTGGAGCTTTTATTAGATGATTGGAGTGGTTGTAGAGCAGGATGTTTCAGTTGGCCTCATACAGGTTGCAACTTGTTTAGATGTTATTTTTAGGTGCAGGGTCTTTTCTGGTCATTGTGGTCTGCCATGTCCAGTTTTGTAAGTTCCTGGAGCCTCTGTGTCTTCAGGATGCTTCCAAAAAATTTCTAGTCCTGACCATAAAGGCTCATGAAACAATTTTGGTCAGTCTTGCTTCCTGGACCCCAGCCAGCTCTGGGAAAGACAGACTAAGAAAGAGGCTTTCATCCTACTAGATAATATATTTTCACTTATCAATTTCCACTTTTCTATACATTAACATTGATATAAAGAAAAGGTATCACTGAAAAGTGATGAATAAGCAATAATATTAATAAAAAATATGTACCATAAACAATGTATTTCTATTTTATTTTTTATTGTTCAGTTAGAGTTGTCTGTATTTTCCTCATTATTCTCCCTTCCCTACCCACCCCCACCTCCCACATTCAATCCTCCTTCCTGTTGTCTTTGTCCATGAGTCCTTTATATTCTTCCTTGACTTGATCCTTCCCCTTCTTTCCTCCATTATCCCCCTACCCCTACCCCTCTGGTCACTGCCAGTTTGTTCTTTATTTCCATGTCTCTGGTTCACTTTTCTAAGCTTCTTTAATTCATTCCATTCTTCTTATAAGTAAGATAATATGGTATTTGTGTTTCACCACCTGGCTTATTTCACTTAGCATAATACTCTCCAGTTACATCCATGCTGTTGCAAAAAAAAAAAAAAAAAAAAAAAAAACGGGAGTTCTATCCTTCTTTCTATTGTGCAGTATTCCATTGTGTAAATATACCATAGGTTTTTTGATCCATTCATTGACTGATGGGGACTTAAGTTACTTCCAGCACTTGTCTACTGTAAATTGTGCTGCTATGAACATTGGGGTGCATAGTTTCTTTTGAATTGCTGCTTAAGGATTCTTAGGGTACCATCCCAACAGTGGAATTGCTGGCTCAAAAAGCAGTTCCATTTTTAGTTTGCTGAGGAAATTCACAGTGGCTGTACCAGTCTGCATTCCCACCAACATTGTTCTAGGGTTCCCATTTCTCCACCACCTCTCTAATACTTGTTGTTTGTTGATTTGTTTTTGATGTCCATTTTGACTGTATAAAGTGGCATCTCATTGTGGTTTTAATTTACATCTCTCTAATGGCTAGTGATGCTGAGCATCCTTTCATATGTCTCTGGACCCTCTGAATGTCCTCTTTTGGAGAAGTGTCTGTTCAGGTGCTTTGCCCAATTTTTAATTGGATAGTTTGTCTTCCTGGTGTGGAGTCATATAAGCTTTTATTTATTTTGGCAATCAAACCCTTATCATTGCCAAAGTTATGGTCCCATAAGGTCAGTTCACTTTTCATTTTGCTGACGTTTTCTTTAACTGTGCAGAAGATTTTTAATTTGATATAAAATTTGTTTATTCTTTCCATGTTTGTTTATTCTTTAGTCACATTTGTTTATTCTTTCCTTTATGTCCCTTGATCTAGGGGACAAATCAGTGAAAATATTGCTGTATGGATTAACTGAAATTTTCCTGCCTATGTTCTGCTTTAGGACTTTTATGCTATCATAACTTATATTTAATCCTTTTATCCATCTTGAGTTTATTTTTGTGTATGGTGTAAGTTTGAAGTCATTTTTTTTTAAATTTTGCATGTAGCTGTCTAGATGTCCCAACACCATTTGTTGAAGAGGCTATTTTTACTCCCTTTTATGCTTCTGCCCCCTTTGTCCAATATCAATTGACCATAGAGACATAGGTTTATTTCTTAGATCTCTATTCTGTTCCATTGATCTATGTGTCTATTTTCATGCCAGCATCAGTCTATTTTGATTATAGTGGCCTTGAAATATAGTTTGATATCAGATATTATGATCTCTTTTACTCTGTTCTTTCTCAAAATTGCTTTAGTTATTAGGGGTCATTTATAGTTCCACACAAATTTTTGAAATATTTGCCCTGCATTTGTGAAATATGTCATTGGTATTTTAAAAGGGATTGTTTTGAATCTATAAATTGATTTGGATAGTATGGGCATTTTGGTGATGTTAATTCTTCAAATCCATGAATATGGTGTATGCTTCCATTTATTTATGCCTTCCTTCATTTCTTTCTTCAGTGTTGTGGAATTTTCTCAGGACAGGTCTCTTACCTCCTTGGTTATGTTTATACCTAGGTACATTATTATTCCTGTTGCTATAGAAAATGGGATTTTCCCCTAATTTCTGTTCAGATATTTCATTGTTGGTGTACAAAAATACCTTCAATTTCTGAATACTGACTTTTTATCCCTCTGTTTTGCCTAAATCACCTATTAGGTTGAGTAGTACTTTTGCAGAGTCTATAGGGTGCTCTATGTACACTATCGTGTCATTTCCAAACAATGATAGATTTACTTCCTCTTTTCCAATTTGGATGCCTTTTATTTCTAATTCTTGCCTGATGGACATGGGTAGGACTTCCAATATTGTGCTAAATAGATGTGATGAAAGTGGACACTCTTGTCTTATGCCTGACCTTAGGAGGAAAGCTTTTAATATTGCCTGTTTTTTAAAAATATATTTTATTGATTATGCTATTACAGTTGTCCCATTTTTCCCCATCTTCTCCCTCCACCCTGCACACACCCTCCCACCCACATTCCCCCCCTTTAGTACATGTCCATGTGTCATAAGTTCTTTAGCTTCTACATTTCCCACACTATTCTTGCCCTCCCCCTGTCTATTTTCTACCCACTGTCTATGCTACTTATTCTCTGCACCTTTTCCCCCATCTCTCCTCCTCTCACTCTCCTGTTAACCCTCTATGTGATCTCCATTTCTGTAGCTCTCTTCCTGGTCTAGCCATTTGCTTAGTTTGCTTTTGTTTTAGCTGTGGTTGTTAATATCTGTGAGTTTGCTGTCTTTTTGCTGTCCTAATTTTTACCTTCTTTTTCTTAGGTAAATCCCTTTAACATTTCATATAATAAGGGCTTGGTGATGATGAACTCATTTTACTTGACCTTATCTGAGAAGCACTTTATCTGCCCTTCCATTCTAAATGACAGCTTTGCTGAATAGAGCAATCTTGGATGTAGGTCCTTGCCTTTCATGACTTGGAATACTTCTTTCTAGCCCCTTCTTGCCTGGAAGGTCTCTTTTGAGAAATCAGCTGACCGTCTGATGGGAACTCTTTTGTAGGTGACTGTCCCCTTATCCATTGATGCTTCTAGAATTCTCTCCTTCATTTTAATCTTGGGTAATGTAATTATGATGCATCTTGGTGTGTTCCTCCTTGGTTCCACCTTCTTTGGGACTCTGAGCTTCCTGGACTTCCTGGAAGTCTATTTCCTTTGCCAGATTGGGGAAGTTCTCCTTTATTATTTGTTCAAATAAGTTTTCCACTTGTTGCTCTTCTTCTTCCCCTTCTGGTACCCCTATAATTCAGATGTTGGGACATTTAAAGATGTCCTGGAGGTTCCTAAGCCTCTCCTCATTTTTTTTGAATTCTGGTTTCTTCATTCTTTTCTGGTTGGATGTTTCTTTCTTCCTTCTGGTCCACTCCATTGATTTGAGTTTCAGTTTTCCTCCCATCACTATTGGTTCCCTGTGCATTTTCCTTCATTTCACTTATTGTAGCCTTCATTTGTTCATCCAATTTGTGAGAAAAATCAACCAATTCTGTGAGCATCCTGATCATCAGTGCTTTGAACTGTGCATCTGATAAGTTGGCGATCTTTTGGTCGCTTAGATGAATTGGCTCTGGGGCTTTGATCCGTTCTCCCATTTGAACCAGTATTTTTTTTTTTTTTTTTTTTGGTCAGGTCGCAGCTGTTAATGACATACAGTGAGGGGCGGAGCTGTAGGTGTTCCCAAGGGCAGGGCAGTCCAGTAGCTGGGTTGTGATGCTGTATGTGGGGGCGGGGTCTGAAAGGGAACAATGGTGCTTGCTCCCCTCTCTCTCAGATTCCAGTCTCTTCCACCCCTTCCACTTCACCTGGATTATCTGCTCACAAATGTGGGATTATCTGGTCAGGCAGCAGCCTTCTAATCTTGCCTGTTGAATATGATATTGGCTATAGGTTTCTTCTTTGTGGCCTTTATTATATTGAAGTTTGCTTCCACTACTTTCACTTTGATAGATATTTTTATCACAAATGAGTGTTGTACTCTATCAAATGCTTTTTCTGCATCTATTGATAAGATGATGTGATTTTTGTCTTTGCTTTTTTTAATGTGGTGTAATAAGTTTATTGATTTGCAAATATTGTACCATCCTTGCATCCCTGGGATGAATCCCACTTGGTCATCATGTATGATCTTTTTGATATATTGCCAGATGGGGTTTGCAAATATTTTGTTGAGAAATTTAGCATCTATATTCATCAGTGATATTGGCCTGCAATTTTCTTTCTTTGTTCTGTCTTTTTCTGGTTTTCAGATTAGGATGATTCTGGCCTCATAAAAAGAGTTTGGGAGTCTTCACTCTACTTGGATTTTTTTTTTTTTTTGAATACTTGAGCAAGATAGGTGTTAGCTCTTTCTTAAGCATTTAGTAAAATTCCCCTGTGAAACAATCCAGTCCAGGGCTTTCTGTGCCGAGATTCTTTTATTGCTACTTTAATTTTGCCACCTGTTATTGGTCTGTTCAGGCTTTCTGCTTCTAGATTCAATATTGGAAGATTATAAATTTTAGAAATGTATCCATTTCACCCAGGTTTTCAAATCTCATTGCATAGTGTTCATCTGGGCAATTTCTTTCTTTTTTTTTAAATTTTAATTGTTGTTCTATTACAGTTTCCTGTCTTTTTCTCCATCCAAGCCCACCGCCCCACACCTCGCCACCTCCCTCCCATTTCCAAACCCCTCCTAGTTTTTGCCCCTGTGTCCTCTATATGTGTTGCTCTAAACCCTTCCCCTTTTCCCTTGAAATGCCCTCCCCTCTCCCCTCTGGTGACTGTCACCCTGTTCTCAATTTCAGTGTCTTTGGTTATATTATGCTTGCTTGTTTGTTTTGTTGAGTAGGTTCCTGTTAAAGGTGAGATCATATGGAATTCATCTTTCACTGCCTGGCTTGTTTCGCTTAGCATAATGCTATCCAGTTCCATCCACACAGTTGCAAAGGGTAGGAGATCCTTCTTTCTTCTGTTGCATAGAATTCCATTGTTTAAATGTACCATAGTTTTTTGATACATTAATTTACTAATGGGCACCTAGGTTGCTTTCAACACTTGGCTATTGTAAATTCTGCTGCTAGGAATATTGGGGTGCATATGTTCTTTTGGACTGGTGTTTCAGGGTTCTTAGGATATAATCCTAGCAGTGGAATCGCTGGGTCAAAAGGTAGATACATTTTCAGTTTTCTTAGAAAATTCCGTACTGCTTTCCATAGTGGTTGTACCAGTCTGCAATCCCACCAACAGTGAACTAGGGGTCCCCTTTTCTCTACAACCTCTCCAACACTTGTTTGTTGCTTTGTTTATGATGGCCATTCTGATGGGTGTGAAGTGGTATCTCATTGTGGTTTTAATTTGCACCTCTCGGATAGCTAGTGATACTGAGCATCTTTTCATGTGTCTCTGGACACTCTGTATGTCCTCCTTGGAGAAGTATCTGTTCAAGTCCTTTGCCCATATTTGCATTGGGGTGCTTGTCTTCTTAGAATGGAGTCATGTGAGTTCTTTATATGTTTTGGAGATTAAACCCTTGTCTGAGGTATCATTGGCAAATATGTTTCCCCCTACAGTTGGTTCTCTTTTTATTTTAATATTGTTTTCTTTAGCCATGCAGAAGCTTTTTATTTTGATGAGATCCCATTTGTTTATTCTTTCCTTTGCATTCCCTACTCTAGGGGACATTTCAGTAAAAATGTTGCTACATGAAATATCTGAGATTTTCCTCCCTATGTTCTCCTCTAGGACTTTAATGCTGTCATGGCTTGTATTTAACTTTTATCCACCTTGAATTTATTTTTGTGTATGGTATAAGTTGATGCTCGAGTTTCATTTTTTTGCACATAGCTGTCCAGTTCTCACAACACCACTTGTTGAAGAGCCTATTTTTATTCCACTTTATGTTGCTGTCCCCTTTGTTGAATATTAATTGACTGTAGAGACTTGGGATTATTTCTGGGCTCTCTGTTCTATTCTACTGGTCCATGTTTGCTTTCAGGTATTGCGAACCCTCCCACTTTGCTCTTCTTTCTCAAAATTGCAGCAGCTCTTCAGGGTTCTTTATGATTCTATATAAATTTTTGAAGTGTTTTTTCTATGACTTGAAATATGCCATTAGTACTTTAAAAGATATTTCATGGAATTTGTAAATTCTTTTGGGTAGTATGGACATTTTGATTATGTTAATTCTTAAGATCCATGAACATGGTATATGCTTCCATTGGTTTGTGTCTTTCTTTATTTCTTCAGTTTTGTGTAGTTTTCTGCATATAGGTCTTTTATCTTCTTTATTAGGCTTACTCTTAAGTATTTTATTTATTTATTTTGCTATATGAAATGGGATTTTTTTTCCTTGATTTCTGTTTCTGCTGTTTCATTGTTGGTATCCAAAAATACTTTGATTTGTATATATTGACTTTGAGTCCAGCTGTTTGGCCAAATTCATTTATTAGGTCAAGCAGCTTTTGACCAGGTCTATAGGATTTTCTATGTACACTATCATGTCATCTGCACACAATGATAGTTTTGTTTCCTCCTTTCCAATTTGGATGCATTTATTTCCTTTTCTTGTCTAATTGCTGTGGCTAAGACTTCAAATACAATATGGAATAAAAGTGCTGAAAGTGGACAACCTTGTCTTATTCCTAAACTTAGTGGAAAAGATTTTAATTTTTGCCCATTGAGTAAGGTGTTGGCTGTAGGTCTCTCATTTATGGCCTTGATTATGTTGAGGAATGCTCCCTCTATTCCCACTTTGCTGAGTGTTTTTATCATAAATGGGTGCTGTACCTATGAAATGCTTTTTCTGCATCTATTGGTATGATCATGTGATTTTTGTCTTTGCTTTTGTTTATATGATGTATCACATTTACTGATTTGCAAATGTTGAACCATCCTTGCAACCTTGGGATGAATCCCACTTGGTCATGGTGTATGATCTTTTTAATGTATTGTTGGATGCAGTTTTTCAATATTTTGTTGAGGATTGTAGCATCTATGTTCATCAGCGATATTGGCTTGAAGTTTTCTTTCTTTGTTTTGTCTTTATCTGGTTTTGGGATTAGGATCATGCTGGCTTCACAAAAAGAGTTAGGGCATCTGCCATCATTTTGGATTTTTTGGAATGGTGTATGAGGATATAGGTTAGCTCTTCCTTAAATGCTTTGTGGAATTCTCCTGTGAAACCATCTGGTCCAGGGCTTTTGCATTGTAGGAAGTTATTTGTTTACTGCTTCAATTTCATCTGCTGTTATTGATCTGTTCAGGCTTTCTGCTGCTTCTTCATTGAGTTTTGGAAGATTATATTTTTCTAGAAACTTGTCTATTTCACCTAGGTTTTCAAATTTCTTGGCATATAGTTCGTCATAGTCATTTCTTACAACACTTTGTGTTCCTGTGGTGTCAAGTGTAATCTCTCCTCTTTCATTTCTGATTGTGTTTATTTGGGTCCTCCCTCTTTTTTTCTTGATGAGCCTGCTTAAAGGCTTGTTGATTTCGTTAATTTTTTCAAAGAACCAGCTCCTGGATTCATTGATCCTTAGAATTGTGCTTTTAGTCCCTATGTCATTTAATTCTGCTCTGATCTTGGTTATTTCCTTTCTTCTAATTGCTCTGGGCTGTCTTTGTTGTTGTTCCTCAAGCTCTTGTAGGTGTAGGGTTAGGTTGTTTGTTTGAAAAGTTCTATCTTTTTTTTGATAGGCCTATATCACTATGAACTTTCCTCTTAGGACTGCCTTTGTTGTGTCTCATAAGTTTTGGGTTGTTGCCAGTTCATTTTCATTTGTTTCCAGACAGTTTTTTATTTCATTCTTAATTTCATTCTTGACCCATTCATTGTTTAATAGCATGCTATTTAATCTCCATGATTTTGAGTGTTTTGGGTTTTTGCCCTTGATGTTGGTTTCTAGTTTCAGTCTCTTATGAATGGAGAAAATGCTTGGTATGATTTCAATTTTCTTGAATTTGCTGAGGCTTTTTTGATGTCCTATCATGTCATCTATCTTTGAAAATGTCCCATGTGCATTTGAAAAGAATGTGTATTTAGTTCCTTTGGGATGAATGACTCTCTCTCTCTATATATATATATATCAGTTAAGTCCATTTCATGTAGAGTATTCTTCAATGCCACAGTATCTTTGTTAGTATTTTGTTTGGAAGATCTTTCCATTTTTGACAGTGGGGTGTTAAAATACCCTACTATAGTTGTGTTGCTGTCAATAGCTTTCATGAAGTCATCTAAGATATTCTTGATGTATTTAGGTGCTCCTATGTTGGGTGCATATATATATTTACAATGTTTATGACTTCTTGGTGGATTCTTCCCTTCAGTATTATGAAGTAAACTTCTGGGTCTCTCTTTAGGGCCCTTGTTTGAAGACTCTTTTGTCTGAGATGATTATTGCTACCCCAGCTTTTTCCCCATCCTTTTGCTTGGAAAATTTGTTTCCAGCCCTTCACTTTGAGTCTGTGTATGTCTTTTCTCCTGAAGTGGGTCTCTTCTAGGCAGCATATGTGTGGGTCATGCTTTCATATTCATTCAGCTGTTTTATATCTTTTGATTGGAGCATTTAATCCATTTACATTTAATGTTATTATTGATAGGTACTGATTCATTGCTTCTTTTGTATCTCTCTCTCTCTCTCTCTCTCTCTCTCTCTCTCTCTCTCTCTCTTTCTGTTTTCCTTCCTTTCCTTAAGGCAGTCCCTTTTGCATCTCTTGCAAAACTTGTTTGGTAGAGGTGTATTCTTTTAGACTTCCTTTGTCTGGGAAGCTCCTTGTTTGGCCTTCTTTCTTGATTGAAAGCCTTGCTGGGTAAAGTAGTCTTGGTTTCAGGCCTTTGGTTCTCATTACTTGGAATATTTCTTGCCATTCTCTTCTGGCTTGGAGCGTTTCCATTGGGAAGTCAGGTACTAACCTTATTGGGGCTCCCTTGTATGTTACTTCCTTTTTCTCCCTTGCTGCCTTTAAGACTCTCTGTTTGTCTTGGAATTTTGTCATTTTAATGATGATGTGTCTTGAAGTGGTCCTCTTTGGGTTCCTCTTGATTTGGACTGTGTTTCCTGGATTTGTGTTACTTTTTCTCTCTTCAAATTAGGGAAATTTTCCATCATTGCTTTTTCAAATAGGTTTTCTATGCCTTGCTCTTCTTCTTCTCCTTCTGGTATCCCTATTATATGGATATGATTACCTTTCATATTGTCTTGCATTTCTCTTAATCCCTCTTCATTCTTTCTGAGCCTCTTTTCCTTTTCTTTCCCTTTTTGGGTGTTTTTTTTTTCTACTTTATCCTCCAACTCACTGATCCAATCTTCTGCTTCATTGATTCTGCTTTTGATTTCTTCTACTGTGTTCTTCAGTTCAGAAACTGTGTTCTTCATTTGCTCTTGGCCCTTGTTGATAGTTTCTATTTCTTTTTTATGTTGATATAGTTTGTAGTGAGTTCATTGTAGCTTCCCTCTAGTTTCTGGTAGCTCACTGAGAGCTCATTGAGTTTCCTGACAACCATTGCTATGATCTCAATATCTGATAGTTGAGTTGTGTATGTTTCATTTAGCACTCTTTCTGGGGCTTACACTTTTTGGGGATTGTTTCTTTGTCTTCCCATTTTTTGTGAGACTCTTCTTGTTAGCCTCAGCTTCTTAAGTTGATCTGTTCTGGCTCCCTGGATTTCTGATGTGATGAGAACTTTTGTGGTAAAATACCTGTGAGATTCAGTGGTGCTGTCTCCTTTGGGTATCCTGGTCTTCACAGCTTTCATTGTCTTACGAGTTGGGATGCCCCCTCTTTGGGTCCAACTCTGTTTTTTTCAGAGTTTGTGGTTGTTTTTTTTTTTTTTTGTCTCACTCATGGTTATTTGGAAAGAGAAAAGAAAAAATGAAAAAAGAAAAGAAGAAAGAAGACAGAAAAAATTGGAATGAAAGGAAGAAGGAATAAAATGAGAAAGAAGTAAAAGAAGCAAAAGGAATTGAGGGATAGAAAAGATTAAAAAAAAAAAAACAACCTGTTGCTATTTTCAAACTTGCCAAATTGCTTTTTCTGGTCTTGTTGGCTGCATCAGGCTGAGGGAAATGGTATCATTTTTTCTCCCTCTTCAGCCCTCAGTCAGCTTTGGGCTACTCTCCTCAGGTGTAGCCACACACTTTCCCCAGAGATAGCCTAGCACTTTGTGCACAGCCTCTGGACATGGGCTCTGGGCCTTCTGTGGAGTGCATGCTTTCCCTGAGTTTATGGGTGTGAGCTCCGTGTCTCCTACAGGGCGCGTGCTATCTCTGGTTTATGGATGCGAGTTCTGGGTATCCTGTGGAACGTGAGCACTGCCGGAGTTTATGAGTGTGGGTTCTGCACGTTTCCTGCATTGCATGCACTGACCCTCAGTTCATGGGGGTGAGCTCCAGGTTTCCCATGGATTGTGCACACTCCCTGGGTTTACCAGTATGAGCTCTGGTTCTACATAGTGCACGCACTGCCAGAGTTTACAGGTGTGGGTTTTGGGTTTTCTGCTGTGTGCGTGCTCACCTTAAGTTCATGGGCATGAGCTCCGGGTTTCCCAGGAATCATGCCCACTCCCTGGGTTCACATGTGTAGGCTCTGGTTCTCCTATGGATCACTCGCACTCCCTGGGTTCCCTGTGTGGGCTATGGGTCTTCTACAAAGCCCCTCCTCCAGTTACAGGCACCTCTGGTCGCAGGGGCTCCAGTGGCATGCATTCCAACCAGGGCTATGTGTGGGTGCTCACAGCCCCAGCATTTTGCCACTCAGACTTTAACTTCTCTCTCTGTGACTTCAAGCAACCAGGTCTCTCCCATTGCTGCTGAACCCTTGTTTGGCCAGGGAGGGAGAGATTGACTTGGTTCCCTCCCTAGAGTCCTGTAGCAGACCTGTCAAGTGCCAGACATGGGGCTTCAGTTGCCCTGGCCTCCGTGCTGATCCCTGGGCTCTTATTGTCCTGAAGTATTCTCTGTACCGTCTGGTTTTTCAATGTCCCCTACACTTTTTGATCTCCTATTTTCATGTATGCTGTGGTATTGTTGGGTGTTTACTCTGTTCCTCTGTAGATGGGCTTGTTTTTTCTCCTGTGTTTAGGGGGAAGTGGAATCTACCCCCTCCTGTCATGCCACCATCTTCCAGGATCCATGGTAATTTCTTAAAATCCTTTGTATTTCTTTACTATCAGTTGTAATTTCTCCACTTTCAGTTCTGATTATATTTACTTGGGTTCTCTCTTTTATTCTTTTTGAATCTGCCTAAGCCTTGTCGATTTGTTTATCTTTACAAAGGACCACCTCCTGGATTTATCGATCCTTTGAATTGTTTTTTATTCTCTATGTCATTTAATTCTGCTCTGATATTGTTTTTTTCCTTCCTTCTTCGTGCTCTAAGTTTTGATTGTTGATGTTCCTCCAATTCTTATAGAAGTAGGGTTGGAGTACTTATTTGAAATATTTCTTTTTTAGGTAGGCCTGTATTGCTATGAACGTCCCTCTCTGGACTGCCTTCACTGTGTCCCATAGGTATTATTTAGGCTGTTGTGTGTTAATTTTCATTTGTTTCTACAATTTTTTTTATTTCTTCCTTGATCTCATCATGAACCCATCCACTGTTTATAGCATTCTCCTCAGTCTTCATGAATTTGGATGCTTTTGAGCTTTTTCCCTGAGGTTGTTTCCAGTTTGAAGCTGTTGTGTTCTGAGAAAATACTTGATATGATTAAATTTTCTTGAGTTTGTTGAGGCTTATTATGTCTCCTATCATTTGGTCTATCTTTGAAAATATTCCATATGCATTTGAAAAGATTGTGTATTTTTTTCTTTGGGGTGAAAGGTTCTGGATATATTGATTAAGGCCACTTGATCTGGTGCATCTTTCAGTGCCACAATATCCTTGTTGATATTTTTTATAAGATCTATTCATTGTTGATTGTGGGTTGTTAAAATACTCTAGTACAAGTGTGTTGCTGTCTATATCTTTCTTGCAGTCTTCCTAGATATTTCTTGTATATTTGGGTGCTCCTATGTTGGGTGCATATATGTAACAATGTCTATGTCTTCTTGATGAATTTTTCCCTCAAATATTATGATGTGTCCATGTGTGTCTCTTTTTATGGCCTTTCTTTTGAAGTCTATTTTGTCTGATATAAGTATTGCTACCCTCGTTTTTTTTTTTTTCTTGTCTATTTGCTTGGAATATTTTTTCAAACCCTTAACTTTCAGTCTGTCTAGGTCTTTTGTTCTGAGGTAATTCTCTTGTAGATAACATATATGTGGGTCATGTTTTCTTATCCATTCAGGTACTCTGTGTCTTTTGATTGAAGTATTTAATCCATTTACATTTAAGGTTATTCTTGATAGGTACCTATTCATTGCCATTTTTTCACTTTGTAAGTCTGTTCCTCTTTCTCTCTCACTTGGTTTCTTCATTTTCTTAAAGCAGTTCCTTCAGCATTTCTTGCAATGTTGATTTGATGGAGGCATATTCTTTTAGACACATTTTGTCTTGGAAACTCCTTATTTGGTTTTCCATTTTAATTGAGAGCATTGCTGGGCAGAGTAGTCTTGGTTGCAGTCCTATACTTTCATTACTTGGAATATTTCTTGACATTCCCTTCTGGCTTATATTGTTCTATTAAGAACTCATCTGCTAGCCTTATTGGAACTCCCTTTTAGGTTACTTCCCTTTTCTCCCTTGATGCCTTTAAGATTATCTCTTTGTCTTGGAATATTGCCATTTTAATTATGATGTATCTTTGAGTGGTCCTCTTTAGGTTCATCTTTATTGGGACCCTGTGCTTCCTGGACTAGTGTGACTTTTTCTCTCATGAAATTAAGGAAGTTTTCCATGATTACTTTTGCAAAAAATATTTTCTATCCCTTGTCACTCTTCTCCTTCTGTTATACTTATTATAGAGATATTAGTACGTTTCATGATGTCTTCCACTTCCCTTAACCTCTCTTCATTCTTTTTGAATCATTTTTTCCTTTTCTTTCTCGTTCCCAGAGTTTTTTTCTACCTTGTCCTCCAGCTTGCTGATTTGATCCTCTGCTTCATCTAGCTTGCTTTTGATTTCTTCTACTGTGTTCTTCAATTTAGAAATTGTATTCCTTTTCTCCTGGCTCTTATTGATAGTTCTTGTGTCCTTTTCATGCTAATGTAGCTCACAGTGAATTCCTTGTAGCTTCCCTGTAGTTTTTGGTAATTCTCATTGAGCTAAATGAGCTTCCTTACAACTGATGTTTTAAACTGAATATCTGGTAGTTTACTTGCCTCGATTTTCTTTAGCACTCTTTCTGGTTATTCCTATTGTCTTTCTTATTAGAGGTTGTTTCTTTGTCTCCTCAGTTTAAGGTAGACTTTTTTCTTTGCTTCTGCTTTTTAAATTGATCTGTTTTGAGTTCTTGTCTTTGTGATGTGAATTTCTTTGGTAGGAGACCTGTGAGATTCAGTGGTGCAGTCAGCCTCCTTGATCTCCTGATCTCGATGCTCTTGGGATGTCCTTTATGCCCCTTGTGTTGGCTCTCTAGTTGTAATTGGATTTTTTTGTTGTTTGGTCCTTTTTTTTGGTGAGTCCATTGCTGCAGCTGGTTGACTGAGGGTCACTCCACCCACTACATCTTCTATGCTGTTGTGCAGGTTCTGCCAGAAGAAAACTGCAAATTCCAAGGAACAAACCCATACCTGCAAAAATAACTCCCTCCTGCACTCCCACTATCAAGAGCAAATTAACCAGTATTAATACAGATGTAGAAAGATTACAACTATTATAAGTAAGGTGAGCAGATATTAGATGAACTACTGAAAAAATAATTTTGACAAGGTTGACATAGGAGCACTAATAAGACTAGGGAATCAGAGTGATGCAAAGAGAGAAAGTAAAATTTATATCATAAATAGAAAAGGTAATGAAGAAAGCTCAGTGGAGTAAATGAAGGGAAACATATAATATTAGGTTTATTTAAGAATTAAAAAAAAGAAAATAAAGCGAGGGAGACAGAAAAGGAAAAAAGTAAATAAATAAAAAAAAGGGACCCAAATTGGAGAAAAAGATCCACCGCACACTATCAAGTACAAATGACCAAAAATTAATATAGGTGAGATGGTAATAAGAGGGAAAAAGAAAGAAACAAAAGCTTAAGAAATATCTAGAGGAAATGGAAGTGATTTTGAGGTGATTTTAGAGGGAGAGGAAATACTAAGAGTAAGGAATGAAAAACTGTTAGAGAGGAAAAAATAAAAATTTGAAATAAAAAGAAAAAGCAAAAAGATAAAAGGGGAAAGGGGGGTGGGAAGAAAGAGAAAATACAGGCTAATACAGGGCAAAATGAAAAATTTGAAATGAAAAAAAAAAGAGTAGGAGAGGGAATTGGTAAAATTTGAGATTTGAAATAAAAAAATTAGTGAAGGTCTAGAGATAAAATTGGAAAAATGGAACAACTACATTCTCCACCACCAGTGAGCAAAGATTGCTAAAGGTAGAGAATTTAAGTATTTTAAGAGCAGAAAAAGGAATGTGAAATGATCATTGACAAAAGAATTAGTTTTGAGATGATGGATACGGGAGAAATAGTAAGAGTGTGGAATGGAAACAAGCTGTAACAAGAGAGAAAACAAAATTTAAAATGAAAATAATAAGAGGAAAGAAGAAAGTAAAATGTGGTTAAGTCAAGAGAGGAGCAAAGTGAGAACTGAAATAAAGTATAATATGAAATCTAGTGACTTAATATGCACAAAGTTGAAGGGAAAGAAATGAATGTTAAAAAGCTATGCAGGAAAGAAAATATCAAAAATCATGGAGAAAACATTGGTCACTTTCATCTTGGTAACATCTAGGACTTACCACTGTTTTTTTCTTTCGGATCTACTTATGGTGATGCCAGATGTTGACTCAGTCTGGCCTTAGGCAACCTGTTTGAGATTCACCAGGAATCTACTGTCTGTGGCTGACTCCTTCAGTTGTTAATTTAGGCACTCTGTACTCAGCCATCAGGCTTAAGTACCATAGGTAGGGCAGAGTCCTTCCTGGAGGCAGGGCTATTTCTTCCCCTCAGGCTGATGCCACTGGGAGGGGAGTGGTCTGCCTGAGCACAATGGCTGCTACAGTATGGGGGATGACTCAGCATCAGGAAATCTCTCAGTACTCTCCCTGAAACTGGAAAAGTCAGTGTTTGTGCTGCTTGTCACATACCAAACCGAATAAGCAGAGACAGGGATTGAATCTTTGTAGGTGCTTTATTCAGATGGCTGGAAATCTGAGAAGATGGTGGGTTTATACCCTAATGGACTGTCTTACATTTCCTTCCAAGCCAGCCTTTTTATAACAGAAAACAAAGTGCAGTGAGGGGTCTTGAAATTCAGGAAAAATGACATAAAAAAAAAGTGCAGCATTCTTGCCCTGGGTGGTTAGCTGTCCCCAGACAGGCAGGCATTTGTCTCTCCCTGGAACACATGGTTTGGATGTCTCTAGCTGTACTACAGTCAGTTGTCCTGAATTGTGCCTCAGTCAGTGGTCTTTAGCTGTGCTCTGGTGCTCTAGGCTGGGGTTGCCAGCTTAGGGTTTAGACCCAACTCTTCTCAGGGGGATCCAACAGGTCACTTAATTATCCCTCTGACTTTTCAGCTGCCTCCTTCAGCTACCCAGCAAGTCCTCTCAAGTCTCCATCACACTCCCTACCAGTCCTATTGTGCTGAAGCTGATTCTTCTGTCTGTCTGTGGTTATAAGGATTCTCTCTCATTGTTGTTCAGTTGTTTGTTCCGAGTGGTTTCTCCACAGTTTAGTTGTAATTCCAGATTAGTTCTGGAAGGTGGTTAGTGCACCTTCCACTCACTCCTCTACCATTTTGGATCTCTCTCTTCATGTATTTTTAATACAATTTAAATGCTATGCAGAAAAAATAACAGTTGGCAGCACATTTCATCACCATTGTCTATTAACCAACAATACAAATAGTTTTTATTTTTGTAGGCCTTTTTCTTTTTTAATATTTTATTTCTTTATTTTTAGAGAGAGGGGAAGGGAAGGAGAAAGAGAGGGAGAGAAACATCAATGAGTGGTTGCTTCTCACATGGCCCCCACTGGGTACCTGGCCCGCAACCCAGGCATATGCTCTAATTGTGAATCGAACTGCGACCCTTTGGTTTATAGCCCACACTCAATCCACTGAGCTACACCAGCCAGGGCATAGGGCTTTTTCTTGATGATTAATTTATTTTGATGATTCCTGATACAATATGATACACCACTTTATATTTTACAAAGAAACAGTGTTTATCCTACTGTTAATTGCATTTTTCTCTGAAAGAATTTGGCTTTTCCAGGAGAGTGGTTATAATGAAGGCTTTTTGCTATAACTCTGGGAACCTAAGAAAAGCCAAAGTCTTCAGTCCTTCCTCTTTGGTTTTAAAGGATATCTATATAATACCACCACTCAATCATTTCCTCATTGAATTACAGGTGAGGAATAAGAAACATGGTTTTATCTACATAGCAAAGTGACTCTGTAATTTTGCATGACTTCCTATGAAATATAGATAGCACAGGCCTAACATGGTAGTCTATTTTTGTAGACCTAAGGAATGAGGAAAAAATGGATGGCATAGATCTCTAAGTTGATTAAATTTATGTTACTCATTACAATATTGCAAAGTACCATATAAAAAACTAATTAATGCTTACTAAGCAGAGATGAAAGGAAATTTCATCTATATCCTAGGAAAATTCAATATCCTAAATTTAAATTGCACATCACCTAAGGGGTAAAACAGGTCCCATGTGGTACTCAGTTGAAGATATTGAGAGCATGAGAAATTACTTGGTAAATTTTGAAGGCTGGTGTTTTAGATCATTGCAACACATCAGTCCATGCTTGAAACTATCAATGCCTTATCTCAGTCTTTACTGTGATTTACAATGCCTGAATGATAGATGCCCAGGCTTTTCTTTCTAACTTCATCTTATGCAACCTATTTACTATTCCTCAGCCATAGTGGCTTACAGCCATCTTAAGTCACTTGCACTTGATGTTTACTTTGCAATTCTGTTCTCTCAGATCCTCAAATTACTAATTATCTTCATTTTTAGAGTTTCGGGTCATATGCCATTGCCTCAAAGAGTTCTACTTTTACCACTCTATCAAAACTACTCACCTCTATCTCTCATATTTATCTGTTTTATTTTATTTTTCACAGCATTATTACTATATAAAATTATATTATTTGTTCACTTCCTTATTAACTCTCTCCCTGCCTTTATATTGAAATTCTGTGGTAGCAAGAACCTTATCTGTCTTGTTCATAGCTGTATCCCAGGCAACCGGTTTGCATGTTTATTGAAGTAGGTATCAGTAATAAAAATAGCCCTTAGCCAGCTAACCAATTAAGTCTTAGATCTAGTTTAGGGCAGAGGAATTGGGTAATGATGTAGAAGCTCTTGAAAAGACTTTAGAATTGGAACACAAAGATGACAAAGGATTAGAAAACAAGACCTATGAAGAGGCTAAAATGGTAATATGAAGTGAAGTAATACTATTCCAAAATAAGAATCCACTATAATTGTTCATTGTTTATAGTGTACAGAGTATTTTTGCATGTATAAACTCCCTTAACCTTTTACATAATAATTATGTAAATTTGTCATTATTGCCCCTGTTTTATGGACATTGAAATTTTGATATGGAGAATTTAAATGATTTGTCCAAAGTCATATTGTTATATGATATAATTCATATTTTTATAGTCTCAAGTCCAATTTTTCCACTATATTACCTCTGGTTTAGCCTGCAGAGCAAGGGATTTAATTTGAATGTAATAAACAAAGACATTTCTCATGAGAATTTATAAATTCTGATAAAAGTTATCCTGGGTGATTTCCAGATAACTTTGGAATTCATTTGGAATAGATATTTATCATCTGGTATGGTTTGGAAGATGGTAGAGGTTCTGACTAGAGGGTAAGTGATTACTTAGCTATAGTTTCTTCACACTCTAAGATTCTACAGTGTTTTGGTCAAACTTTCAACTTTCAAAATGAATTATTTCAAATTTATTTAACAAGTAAAATATGACCAAATGATACTACCTTTTGAACTTTATGTCACAACTGGACTTTGTTCCAGGATGTGCTCATTGCGTGTGCTATGTATATTTTTATTCAATACTCAGAGCATGCAGTGTGAACATAATAGAGGTTGAAAGACAGCCAGAAGAGTAAAACATGGATTCCTAAAGAGTAACTTTATGCTTCATGTAGACTTGCTAACTCATCATTTTATGCTTTTTACTAAACCTGACTCCAAACTCTCAGTCCCATAACCTAGATTCCAAACTCATAACTGGCATTTCCACACTGCTTCTATTTTTATAATAGGATTTTATTCCTTTTTTAATTTAGATTAAATGTTTGATAGAATTTCACATGGATAGTCAAAGTTAGTTTTCACTAACAGAAGCATTCTTTTCATAGAACTATAAAAAAACATACTCAGAAGAATACAATTCTTTTGATTTTCACCATTGTACTGAAATTTCCTTTTCTGACATATCAGATGCTTTCTATTTATTTATTTATTTTTGGTTTTTAATTATATTTTATTGTTTATGATATCATAATTGTCCCAGTTTTCCCTCTTGGCTTCCCAAGTATCTCAGACACCAGTATCTCAGACAATAACCACACCTTTCTTCATATCCATGGGTCATGCATATAAGTTGTTTGGCTACTCCATTTCCTATACTGTACTTTACATCCCCATGGCTATTCTGTAACTACCTATTTGTACTTCTTAATGCCCTCACCTCTTCATCCAGTCCCCCAAACCTCCCTCCCCTCTGGCAACCATCAAAATGCTCTCCATACCCATGATTTTGTCTTTATCCTTTTTGTTTGCTTAGTTTGTTGTTTAGATTGAATCGTTGATAGTTGTGTGTTTATTGCCATTTTCTTGTTCATAGTTTTGATCTTCTTTTTCTTAAATAAATCCCTTTAATGTTTCATATAATAAATTTTACTGATGATGAACTCCTTTAGTTTTTTCTTGTCTGGAAAGCTCTTTATCTGCCCCTCAATCTACCCAGATTTGCTGAGTAGAGCTATCTTAGCTGTAGGTCCCTGCTTTTCATAACTGAATATTTCTTGCCAATCCCTTCTAGCCTGCAAAGTTTCTTTTGAGAAATCAGATGACAGTCTTATGGGAACTCTCCTGCAGGTAACTAACCACATTTCTCTTGCTGCTTTTAAGATTCTCTCTTTATCTTTAACCTTTGGTATTTTCATTATAATGCATCTTGGTGTGAGCCTCTTTGTGTCCATCTTGTGGGACTCTCTGTGCTTCCCAGACTTGCATGTCTATTTCCTTCACCAAATTAGGGAACTTGTTTCCCTTATTTTTGCAAATAGTTTTCCAATTCCCTGCTCTTTCTCTTCTCCTTCTGACACTATGCGAATAGTGGTACACTTGAAGTTGTCCCAGAGGCTCCTTATGTTAGCCTCATTTTTTGTATTCTTTTTTCTTCTTATTGTTCTGACTGGTTGTTTCTTGTTTCCTTATGACCCATATCATTGATTTGATTCTCAGCTTCACCACTCTGTTGATTGCCTGTAAACTATTATTTATTTGGATTAGTGGAGTCTTGTTTCTTTTTTCTTCCATTATATCCTTATTCTATAAGATTTTTTTCTATTTTAAAGACGTTTTTAAATTTATTTTAATTGTTGTTTTTGTACAGTTTTCTGTCTTTTTTTTTCCCATTCCAGCCCACTTCCCCAGCAGTCCCCACCCCCCGCCCATCTCCACCCCCAATAGTTTTTATACTTGTGTCCTTTATACTTGTTGCTCCAAACCCTTCACTTTTCCCCCTGAAATTCCCTCCCTTCTCCCCTCTGGTAACTATCAACCCCTTCTCAATTTCAGTATCTTTGGTTATATTGTGCTTGTTTTTTTTTTTTTTATTAGGATCCTGTTAAAGATGAGATCATATGGCATTTTCTTTCACTGCCTGGCTTATTTCGATTAGCATAATGCTCTCCAGTTCGATCCATGCTGTCGCGCAGGGTAGGAGCTCCTTCTTTCTTTCTGCTGCATAGAATTCCATTGTGTAAATGTACCATAGTTTTTTGATCCATTCATTTACTGATGGGCACCTAGGTTGCTGTCAACACTTGACTATTGTAAATTGTGCTGCTATGAACATTGAGGTGCGTAGGTTCTTTTGCATTGGTATTTCAGGGTTCGTAGGATATAATCCAAGCAGTGGAATTGCTGGGTCAAAAGGTAGATACATTTTTAGTTTTCTTAGAAAATTCCATACTGCTTTCCATAGTGCTTGTACCAGTCTGCAATCCCACCACAGTTCACTAGGGTCCCCTTTTCTCCACAACCACTCCAACACTTGTTGTTTGGTGCTTTATTTATGATGGCCATTCTCAATGGTGTGAAGTGGTATCTCATTGTGGTTTTAATTTGCGTCTCTCTGATAGCAAGCAATATTGAGCATCTTTTTATATGTCTCTGGATCCCCTCCATGTCCTCCTTGGAGAAGTATCTGTCCAAGTCCTTTGCCCATTGTTTAATTGGGTTGCTTGTGTTCTTAGAGAGAAGTCATGTAAGTTCTTTATATATTTTGAAGATTAAACCCTTGTCTGAGGTATCATTGGCAAATATGTTTTCCCACACAGTTGGTTCTCTTTTTATTTTAATACTGTTTTCTTTAGTCGTGCAGAAGCTTTATATTTTGATGAGATCCAATTTATTTATTTCCTTTATGTCCCTTGCTTGAAGGGACATATCAGTAAAAATGTTGCTACATGAAATGTCTGAGATTTTCCTCCCTATGTTCTCCTCTAGGACTTTAATGGTGTCACAGCTTATATTTAAATCTTTTATCCACCTTGAGTTTATTTTTGTGTATAGTGTAAGCTGGTGCTCGAGTTTCATTTTTTTGCACGTAGCTGTCCAGTTCTCCCATCACCACTTGTTGAAGAGGCTACTTTTACTCCATTTTATCTTGCTGCCTCCTTTGTCAAATATTACTTGACCATAGAGAATTGGATTTATTTCTGGGGTCTCTGTTCTATTCCACTGGTCCATGTGCCTGTTTTTATGCCAGTACCAGGCTGTTTTGATTACAGTGGCCTTGTAATACAGTTTGGTGTCAGGTATTGTGATCCCTCCTACTTTGCTCTTCTTTCTCAAAATTGTTGCAGCTATTCAAGGATGTTTATGATTCCATATAAATTTTTGAAGTGTTTGTTCTATGTCTGTGAAATATGCCATTGGTACTTCAATAGGTACTGCAATGAATCTGTAAATTGCTTTGGGTAGTATGGACATTTTAATAATGTTAATTCTTCCATCCACGAACACGGTATACGTTTCCATTTGTTTGTGTCTTTCTTGATTTCTTTCTTCAGTATTGTGTGGTTTTCTGAGTATAGATCTTTTACTTCCTTGGTTAGGTTTATACCTAGGTATTTTATTTTTCTTTTTGCTATATCAACTGGGATTTTTCCTTGACTTCTGGTTCTGCTCATTCGTTGTTGGTATACAAAAATGACTTTGATTTCTGGATATTGATTTTGTATCCTGCTGCTTGGCCAAATTCATTTATTAGGTCAAGCAGCTTTTTGGCAGAGTCTATAGGATTTTCTATGTACACTATCATGTCATCTGCAAACAATGATAGCTTTGTTTCCTCCTTTCCAATTTGGATGCCTTTTATTTCCTTTTCTTGTCTAATTGCTGTGGCTAAGACTTCCAATACTATATTGAATAGAAGTGGTGAAAGTGGACAACCTTGTCTTGTTCCTGATCTTAGTGGAAAAGATTTTA
>PVKU01011042.1:0-46785 GCA_004027475.1 Anoura caudifer | reverse complement strand
GTACCAGAAGGGGAAAAGGAAGAGCAACAAGTGGAAAACTTATTTGAACAAATAATAAAGGAGAACTTTCCCAATCTGGCAAAGGAAATAGACTTCCAGGAAGTCCAAGAAACTCAGAGAGTCCCAAAGAAGTTGGACCCAAGGAAGCACACACCAAGGCACATCATAATTACATTAGCCAAGATTAAAATGAAGGAGAGAATTCTAGAAGCAGCAAGGGATAAGGGCACAGTCACCTACAAAGGAGTTCCCATCAGACTGTCAGCTGATTTCTCAAAAGAGACCTTATAGGCAAGTAGGGGCTGGAAAGAGGTATTCCAAGTCATGAAAGTCAAAGACCTACATCCAAGATCGCTCTATCCAGCAAAGCTTTCATTTAGAATGGAAGGGCAGATAAAGTGCTTCTCAGATAAGGTCAAGCTACAGGAGTTCATCATCAACAAGCCCTTATTATATGAAATGTTAAAGGAACTTATCTAAGAAAAAGAAGATAAAAAATAGGACAGTAAAAAGACAGCAAACTCAGATATTAACAACCACCGCTAAAACAAAAGCAAACTAAGCAAACCGCTAGAACAGGAACAGAAACACAGAAATGAAGATCACATGGAGGGTTAGCAACAAGGGAGTGGGAGGAGGAAAGAGGGGGGAAAGGTACAGAGAATAAGTAGCATAGACAGTGGGTAGAAAATAGACAGGGGGAGGGCAAGAATAGTGTGGGAAATGTAGAAGCTAAAGAACTTATGACCCATGGACCTGAACTAAAGGAGGGGAATGTGGGTGGGAGGGGGTGTGCAGTGTGGAGGGGAATGAAGAGGGGGAAATGGGACAACTGTAATAACATAATCAATAAAATATATTTTTAAAAAAAGAAAGAATGGGTAACTGGGACCTAGTACTGAATGCCTGACCATTTTTTCTTCCTTGGTGACTCTAACGCACTCTTCACAACTCTCCTCAAAGGATCACCTCCTCTGTGTATGTGTCTTTTGTTGACATCTAACTTACCCATGGTGCAGAACACAGATTTCAAGTCCACGCCTGGATGTTTCCTGCTGTTGAACACGCTCATGCAGGTAAAGACAGAGACAACATTTTCAGTGCTCCCAGTGGACTCCCTCTATATCGCTTCCTTTATCCTTTTAATAACATGTTCATCCCTTTTTTGTTTGTTTCTTCGTTTTCTGCTACTTCAAGAGTGAAAGGGGTTTTGAATAAAACTATGGTTACATAAGCTGACTTTTTAAATTAGGGACAGCAAACATCTTTCATCTGGTAAAGTGATATGAACTCAAAATAGTATGAGGAATCTAACAGCATTCCATCAGGATATGAAAATTTAACTCTGGGCTAAAATTACATCAGTGACATTTATCATAATGAGCATCATAAACATGCAATGTATTATAGATTTAATTGTAATACCTTTATTCTAAATAGTCAATGCTTAAATAATTTTTATTTACATGTTTATTGACTCTAAGTAGAATATACACTAAGGACATACTCAGATGAAACACAATGTACAACCTCAAAATCCTAATTTTAAAATTGTTCCATTTATGCCCTGGCAGGGTGGCTCAGTTGATTGGCACATTGTCCCACACACCAAAGGGTTGCAGGTTTAATTATTGATCAGGGTACATACCTAGGTTGAGGGTTCGATCCTCAGTAGAGGTGTGTACCCAATCAATGTCTGTCTGTCTGTCTCTCTCCCTCTCTCCCTTCTCCTCTCTCTGAAATCAATAAACAAACCCACAGGCCCTGACTGATATGGCTCTGTTTGTTGGGCATTCTCCCGCAAAGCATAAGGTCGCTGGTTTGATTCCAGGTCGGAGCAAATGCCTAGGTTGAGGGCTTGCTCCCTGGATGGGGCGTGTACTGCTACTGATTGATGTTTCTCATATCGATGTTTCTCTCCCTCTCTTTCTCCCTCCCTTCCTCTCTCTCCAAAAATAAATAAATAAAATCTTTTTTAAAAGTAAATAAACACATCGTTGGGTGAAGATTGAAAATAGAAACATTTTTTAAAAAATTGTTCCATTTACGAAACCTTAGTCAATCTAACACAATGTTAGGAGGCAAAATAATTCATTAAACAGATTTTGCAAACAACAAAATACCTCATGATCTTCTTTTACACAGGAATGACAACATGAGTGCTTCACGTACAATGTTTATCTAAGGTTTATAAAGACCACCTAAATCATTAAGATAATAATGCTAAATTAACAAGAACCCAGAACAAACTGTATAAGGCATCTCTGAAATCCACTTCCACCTCTCCTGGGACAACTCCAAGAACGTTCAAGTCCCATATATAACATTCAAGAAGTTTGAAAAGCAAACATCTGTCTTATCAATGTAAAAGCCCAGAGAAGTCTCACACTATCAGCTCCTCAACACAGCCTGGCACAGACTCTGCTTGGCACAGAACACAGACAAGAAAGGGATAAAGTTCTAAATTTGTCATTTTGCAAAACAGCATTTTTCAGATGGCTTGGAGAAAGGAACAGAGTAATGCCAAACTATCAAAATGAAGAAAAGATTTCCAGATGTTATCAGTGACTAGTGTGGACACTTTATTTACATCAGTGCCTCTCAATCTCAACACTACTGACACTTAGAAACAGATCATTCTCTTGTCAATTTTTATTTATGGATTTGAGAGAGAGAGGGAGAGAAACATCGACTTGCTGTTCCATTTACTTAGGCATGCATTAGTTAGTTCTTCTATGTGCCCTGATTGGAAACTGAACCCCTAACTTTGGGGAATCAGGATGACACTCTAACCAACTTAGCTACCTGGCCAGGGCCAGATCATTCTTTTTTATTGGGAGGCTGTCCTGTGCACTGTAGGTTATTTAACAGTACCCCTGGTCTCTACCCACTAGATGCCAGTAGCATACCCACCACGCTATCAAAAAAATGTCCAGACACTCCAAGGAGTCTGGACATGTCCCTGGAAGAAAAAACAGCCCTTGGTTAAGAACAACTGATTTATAATGATAACTGACACAGACGATGATGATGACAATGACAGTGGTGATAGTAACAGCAGTAATAGGAAAAAAACATTCTCGTAATTTCCACCTATTCAGTGTTCTGTATCAGACGTTATGCTGAGGATTGTATATATACTTTATTCTATAAAACAACCCTATGAGACAAGTACCATAATTTTTTATATTTTATAGATAAAGAAACTAAGGTTAAAAAGTTAAATGTCCCACTCACGGTCAAACAGTAAGAGGCTGACCAGGGGTTCAAACCTAGGTCTAACTTTTAAATCCTCAAGTTTACTGAGCATGCTATATATTGCCACCTCCACACAGAGGCTGCTCTTCCAACACAACACCAGGCTGTTCCAAACAGAGGCAAATGTAGAACATGATATGCAAAGGACACAATAAATGATATGTAGAGGCAGTGGAAGCAGGCCGCTGCTGGACAGGGAACTCTCGTGTGGCTTCTATTGATACATATGCTTCATGTGTTCATATGATCTCAATAACCCTCAGAGCAACTTTCAAGATGGATGCCATTATTCCCATGTCACAGGTAAGAAAACCTGTCCAGAGAGATTGAGTAAATTACTTGAGATCACATAATTGGCTCTTCTGATGGAGCCATGAGTTAAAATGAGACTGCTCTGACAACTGAGTCTTAATTACTTTGGGTACAATGACTTTGTGGGTTGAGGAACAACGATAATGTAAACAGCTGACATGCAATCAGCAGTTCCTGACTCGGGTTAAATACCCTTGGGTCCCACTTCTTTGTGAGACCCTCATAAAACCAATAGAATTCCAGCCTCATGCTCTAACTACCTCACCAATTGGGGCTGTTCCGGTCTCCTGTCACTCTGGACTTACTCAGGTCCTGAATGGGTCTTGGATTTTCAAATCTTATTTTAAGTAGAACCAGATTTGGGGGGATGGGGTATGTAAGTGAACTCTCCCTTAACGAAAGTATTAACTTGACAGCTGAAGCTCATCAGGGACATGTGAAGTATATGAACAATGGGGCTCATGGATAACGCAAAGGGAGAAGGAAAGAAACAAAGGGAGATTTATGGTGGGAAAATGAGAGCAATACCCAGGGTGAGAATGATCTGAAGTACAGATATTTAATCTGAGAGAAATATTTGGATGTTGGGAATTCCAAAGAACTGAGACCATGATTAGGGTCAAGACAGGCCCATGGGCTGTTATTAAGAAATGTACTTACATAGAAATACTAGGCCACATACACATGCACCTACCTGAGTGGTGTAAAAGTGCTGTGTGAGGTTTCACAGGGCACTCACATCACAGACAGTGATGACATGCTCTTAAAGCTGGGATAATTGACCATGCTGGGACCCAAAGCTTCTTTCTGGACACTTCTGCAGCTCAAATGTAGACATAAATTTAAATTTAAGGCCATTAGGATACAGCAACAGTTGTTACCATTTTCAAGGGGAGAATAAATAAGTAGGTGAAAGAATTTACATAAACCTTTAGCAGGGCCAGAGAAATTCAATTCTCAGATACCATCCATTTTAAGTTCCCTTGCAATATGTAAATAACAGAGCATTTACAAGTCAGAGAAGTAAAGGCAAGAAAGGTGGCAGAGAAGAGATATCAAAGGGTAGGAAAGAACAATTTCATGGGGGGGGGGTCTTTTAGAAACACGTTGCAACAGCTGTTCACTTTATTCTGCTCAATCCCACATCCTGAAGAAATCCTGAACAATCAGGGGTGGGGGGTTAGGCGGGACCTTTCAGTTACGATGAAAACCCAACTCAAGCTGAAAACAGGACACTTTCATTTGCTGGCCTGGGCACATGTGCAGCCTGGAGCCTGGGAGCGAGGGAAGAAAGCAGCACAGTACAGGATAGACTGCCCTGGGAGAAGTGGCACCCAGTTGCACAAGTAAAGGGGAAGGGATGCAATGCAGGGCGGGGAAAAAAAGACTGCATATTCAGGTCAGTCTGGTTATGCAAATACAATGGCAAACACGTTCTGCTTTCTAGAAAAGCTCACAGTCTTCAAAACTCACCTGGGTTCCTTTCCTGCTACTGCCCTCCTGCATACCCTCGTCTTGCATGACCCTCCCCCAACTCTCCTCCCACTTGTCCTGTGTGCATATCTGGGCTCCCCTCCCTCACACACCCCATCTATCATCTATCACACTCCTTCATTTCACTATCTCTTTTCCCAATTATCTTATGATTTCATCTCTGCCAGAAACACAGCCAATAGATGAATTCATTCATGAAGTTTCTACCAGCGTCATTCTTGCCTGTAATGATCAGGTAAAGTCACCTTAACTAGAAGGCATGTGTGGTAATGGTGGGATTTCAGATACTGCGCACTTCGGGGAGACTAAGGGGACCTTTCTTCCTAATGGCCTTCAAATCATGCCATCAAGACAAGTGTGCCTCTGAAGTCCAGTCAGCAGGAGGCCTCTCTTGTTCACCCAGTTTCTACCGCATATGCCTAAAAGGCCAATCTGTGTAGCAGTAATGCCTCTACCTGGACTAGCCATCCTCCCAAAAGGTTATTTCCAGACAGACTGTTAAATGAATCATGAGTAACTCCACTGGAGTGTTGATTAGGGACTCAAGTGAGAAACTGCTCCCGACAAGACACTAGCAACCTCAACAAAAGGAAAATGAACTCCAGCTTGGCTCCCCAGAGAGAATAGAATGAGCTGATGATATTTTCCTTCTCTAATTTACGAGGCTCCCTCGCTTTCAGTGACACTAAGGAGTCGGTTCTGGGGAAGATGGCAGCAGCCCTCTGTTGGAGCACTGGCGGTCCTCAACCAGCCGAGGGGAAGTAGCCTGATCTCAACCCATGGCAAGGAGATTCCTCCACTTCCATGAAATATGGGTGATACAAATTCAAATTCCACCACTCTCCTGCTTACACGACATACACACTCACACCCACACGTACCTAACAACGTGGCTACTCAAACTGCAGGATAACTCACAAATAGCATTATCACTGGAAGAACATATCTGCCTTCTTAGCAATTTCACTAAATACTCACTACAGTTATTTTCTTATAGTATATAGTTTTTAAAATGTCAACCTTGGGATCTCTCTTCCAGTTTCAACGTATGTCCTATGCATTGACTCTCTCAACCCATGCCTCTGAATGTAGTGACAAGACACCCCATATGCCTGGATGCTTTAGGTGAAAGTCACCCCTCTGGCATCCAGACTTCCCAGCAACATACCTCGGGCAGCCTGAGACAGTCGTAAGTCTTCCTTGCTTTGCGCCCTGTCTGCAGAAAGTTAGATGCTGCCTTCACTGTGACCCCACAGGCCTCTGTACCTCTCATCTCCAGACGTACATGCTTGTTGTCATACAAGCCTTGTATTACAAAATGCACTATGAAGCTTGTGGGTTTATTAAAATAATAATAATAATAACTCACCATCTCCTAGGCCCTGATGTCCCAGGCTCATTCATACCACAATTGGCCTTGCTCATTACAACTCAGCAATATGACTGCCTGCCCCTCCCTCTACCTGGAAAGGTTTTTGCCCAATCCTTTTTTTCTTCCAGTCTGGATCCTGTGTCACCTCATCACAGAAGTCTTTTTCACAATCTGTAAATAGTGCCATGGAAAACAACCCTATTCCCTCCCCAGGTCACCTGATTCTCAACCTATTTATGTGCTTCACGGCACCTACATATCTTATTATTCTGTTTGTCTAGTTCTTCATGTACATGCTTATTCTCTCTACCCTACTCCTCCATGAGACTATATTTAGGAGGGCTCTAGGCAATATCCTTATTACCTTATAAATACCTGGCACAGAGTAGGCACTTAATACATTCTGGTTTGGATCATTAATCCACTGGTTTTAAACAAAGAATTGATGAATAATTTAATGAATGCTTACATATTGTCTTAGCAACTATAGCTGTCATAATACCACAGACCAGGTGGCTTAAATAGGAAGAATTTATTTCTCATAGTTCCTAAGGCAGAGAAGTACAAGATTAAGGTACCCACTGTTGGGATTCCTGGTGACAGGAAAGCCAGCTCTCTTCCTGGCTTTCAGTGAGGAGTCAGACAGCTGACTCCTCACTGTGTCCTCACATGGTGAAGAAAGAGTAAACTGTGGTCTTTCTTCTAAGGACACATCCCATCAAGGGGGGCCCTTTCTCAGGACCTCATCTTAACCTAATTACCTCCCAAAGGTCCCCACACCAAATACCATCAGATTGGGGGGGAGGACTTCAACATATGAATTTGGAGGGGACATGTACATTCAGTCAATATCACCCACAAAGAAAACTCTTCTTCTCAAGAGATAATTGATTTTCAGTCACTGCAGACTCAGCTAACAGAAAATGTTCTACAATACCTAAGTGTGTATACAGGAAAGCAAAAATGTGCTATATATACTTTATTTACCTCCACATAGTTTCACAAAGCAACCTTTGCAACCTGGCCTCTTAAAATGTATTGAGCATCTGTTGTTACGGTATTTTTTCCCCTAACTCTTATCATTCACTCCCTACTGACAGGAACAAACAATGAAGACTATATTTGCTAATGTTTCCTGCTTATACTAGTGTCTAATTGCTGGGTTGCTTTTTTTTTTTCTTATTATATTGGACATCTTTTGGATTGCCTGCCAAGCCCAGAAGCTATCCTTCTTCTCAGGAATCTTTCTGCCAGACCTCCATGGGGAGGGCAAGGCAGCTCTGTTTGCACTGGGAATCCAAGCTCCACACTGGCCAAGAGCAGTCATCTGACCCAAGCTTGGCGATGCACAGCCTTTCCAGGGAATGTGGAACTGCGACTGAGAGTCAGCTAGTCAGTCTCCATGGGTGGCTGGAACTGTATAAGGAGTTAAGGGTTATTCATGTTTTCCTCATGAAAGTCACTCCGCAGAGACAGAGAAAAAGTAGCAAAAACAAAAAAGCAGAGACCAGAGTGAGAAAGTCCTCATGGTTTTTCAGGTTAGATTCCAGTCTATTTCCAAGAACCAGTTCATTCTTGACCCTAAGTGGCATGAGATACCCCGATGTAATAATAAAGATCCCCTCTCTTTTTCTTGTTTTACTTAAGCTAGCTTCGTTGCTAGCTAGTTCATCCATTGTAACTGAACAGGAATGTTCTAATTTCCTCAGAATGTGAAAATCTTTTGTATATTTACATACACATGTGTGCTCAAACACACTCACACACAGCTATAAACACAAAACTATTTCTTTTTGTGCAAATGCCCACAGAAACTCTGAGGGAGGGAAGGGGAAAATTACCATAATAGAAATTAGCATTTCTAGAACACGTACATTGTGCAATTATATTGCACCTATGCTGAGTCAGAAATGAGAAAAGACTGGCCAGATTGGTGGTACATTATTATTTTTCCCTTTACTTAAAAAATATGTCATTTGTCTAGGGAAATGGTTAGCTTGGCTTCTAGTTACAGGAAAGAGGAGGGAAAATCTACCATATTTTGCCATGTATAATGTGCTCTTACATGTAATATGTACCCATGTTTTGGACCCAAACTTTCAGGAAAAAAATTTTTCATTTTAATTTTTAATTCAATTATTTATGTATTTATACTTAGAAACAAAACCAATTATCATATTCCAGGGTATATTTTGCATATGGATATCATTATTGCTTTCTCGAGTTACACTTTTAACACATAAATGTAAACAAAAGAATTAAAAACATTTATATAGATATGGAATTAGCACTACCCATGTATAATGTACATCCTTATTTTTCCCTCAAAAAGTGGGTCAAAAAAAGTGCACCTTGTACATGGCAAAATATGGTAATCTCATGATCTCTGAATTAATCCAGTCTGAAACTCATCTGTGTATCTCTGTAACTCCAGGCCAAGCTATCTAAAGAGCTTTCAGAAAACATTTCACTAGAATATAACAAATATTTTTTAAGTGCAAGGAGAAAATAATAATACACTTCCAGGCTGGCCAATCTTTTCTCATTTCTGACTTAGCATAGGTGCAATATAATAGCACAAAGCAGATGTTCTAGAAATGATAATTTTTGTTATTATTGCTATTAAAACATTATAATGTACCTGCTCTTAACCCAGTGCTCTCAAGTGGAGCTGGTGAGGTGAAGTTACATGATGCTATGACTCTAAATCCATAAAAACATTTTCTGTGATCAAAGACTGAATAAAATCATGGGATAATTATGAGTCAACCAAGGTGCTTGGCATTCTGTATTCTAAAATTATTTTAGAGTACATAAAATTAATGATACAAAGTGACAGGCTAAAATTGGTTTACATTTTTTAAAAGATAAAAATGTCCATTTATACTTATTAAAGAGAAAAAATACAAAGTCACAATGGCACTTGAAGAAATGAACACATCTTCATTCTTCTCAAAGAATCCAGGAGTGCGAGGCACGGCATTCTGGGACTGCCTTCCAAGTTCCCCTCTTTTTCTCACCCGGACTCACACCCCCAGTCCTCCCAGCTCTTCCATGGATCCAGCATGGCTGAGTGAGAACGGCAACAGCTGAAGGTCCTTTATTGTTCCCCATCGACCCACTGGGGGAAATCCTACAGTAAAGCATGACTAACCTCAAGCAAAAGTTGACCAAAAGCAACTTGGGGGAACAGAGGAGTAAAAAAGGGAATAGGAAGGGGACAGGACTCCATAATCACCTTCACTGGCAATCAACAAATCAAATGGAAACAATGAGAGTTTCTTGGGACCTATTAAATGAGCAGTTATTCAGAAAAAAATATATATACTACCAAGTGACAGTGAGGATGTGGAAAAACTCTCTAGCTTGACTGATAGAAGGGTAACTTGTCTTAAACTTTCTAGTGCTCTTCATTAAAGTATGCTACATCCTGGCCCAGCAATTCCACTTCTACAAATTTATCCTACAGATATAATCAGAAAGATGCAGAGTGCTTGGAGGAACACAGGTGTTCCAAACAACGAAAACCATAAAATGGCCTTATAACAGGGAGAAAATGGCAACCATCTAATGATCCCATCATGGTGGAGTGGTTCCCAGAAATACACGCATACATGTGTTCAAGCCCCAGGTTCTTCAAGCTTTGATCTTTAGGTAGATCAGCTCAAGGAGTGGCTGATCTAGCTAAAGATCTCCTGCAGCAGAGAGCGGGGAGTTCCAGTAGATGGGTCTCTTCCCCATTCATCCCAGATTTACCATGCATTACATACTAGGCATCCACCTAAAATTATGTGTAATGAAATTATTCTATTGCGCAGGCAGCAAACACAAGGCCCGAGGGCCAAATCCAGCCTTCCATCTTGTTTTATCTGGCCCAGCACCTTGTTTCTATTCAGTGGCAGTGCCAAGCTCTCACTTAACTGTTAAGGAGTAGTTACATTTATACAGTCCTAAAATTACATTTGGCCATCTGAAGGCAACTGCCAGGCTGATGTGGCTCCTGGTGAAAATGAGTTTGACACCCCTGTTCTATTGCTTAAAAAACAAAAAATGGTTGGGTACTAAAAACTGTTATGCAACTGTTGTAAATCATGTACTATAAAGACTGAAAAGGGTAATTAGCTCCCCAAAGACCTAGTAGGTTCAGGTAAAGGGTGGGTCTTTAGTACCAGTAGGTACTAAAAGGCACAGATTTTCCCGATATACATTGAGGTTTTCATCCCTAATAAACTCTTAAATATGGTGTAACCTTCTCAATTCTATCCGCATGTGAAGAAACAATAAAATCTCCCTCCTAGGATGGTAATGAAGCTTAATTGAAATAATTCATGTAAAAGTTTTTAACCCAATATCTGATACACAATATTCCATAATGGAAGTACTTTCAATATATATCAGCGTAAAGCTTGGAGTGTCACATTTAGCCAGTAGTCATCCCTCACTTCCATTGATGTAACAATTGAAACCAACATCAGCTCCGACATCCTCGAAGGCATCCATGAATCCAAGTATTTTATATACATAGTTAAAAATTACCTCTCTTGCCCAAAAGAATCCCTCTTCAAAATGTACAGGCTTTTTGTTCTGTTTTATTTTGTTTTTGTTCCTAAGGAAGCAAGCACTTCATTTCTTAAGCAACCGCATATCCTCACTAAAAACCTCAACAGGTCACCTTTCCCCACAATCACAGAAGTACTCAAAGAACACTCGAGCATCACAGAATGTTACAGATGCCTTTATGGGGAAAAGTAGGGCTGGAGAGTTTTATGTCTTTGAGAAATGACGATAATTCAGGTTTCATTTCTATAGTAATATGATGTGATCATTTTAAAACACAGACATAAAATGGTTCATTTATATAACCAGTTGCTCAGAGTCTTGTCATTTTAATGGGCAGCTTACAAAAAACATACCTTTTGAAAGAAAATACTAGTGTCTGCAGAGAGGAAAAGGATGGATGAAGCTCATAAAATGTAACTGCATTTTAGTTTTGACTTGGGGAAATCAATCCACAGAACACTGATACATCGCTAAGTCCTACCTGCTACAGTTCCCAGCCAATTGCTGCCATGAGAGCCCCTTTTCGAAAAGGTTCATTCAATAAGTTAGCATCAAACAGCAGGAGTTGACATCTGCCCCTCCATCAAACCTCTCTGTGCAACCTCATGGGAGTCTCAGTGACTCTAGGAACTGGAAAAGAGTTTCTCTCTTCAAAATCTGATAAGGCTGGGCCCACTGGTCTGAGAATAAGATAGTCTTGCTTAATTCAGGCCAGGGCCAATAACCAGTTGTTGACCACTCTAAGAATGGAGGTGGTACCAGCCCTAGTCATTTCTTTCTCAAGAGAGAACACCTGTTAAGAGCATTCAACTTCAAACCTGTTCAGCAACTCTACTATGTTAACCAAGAAAGCAGAGAAAGCAACTTGTGGTAAATACAACAGACTCTCTAGAAGCCTTCCTGCCCCAAACATCTCTTCATTCATTTAACACTGGTACCCAAATCCCCATCTTGACTTCCCAGTGCATAAGTAAGGAGAATATTTAAAAATTTCCTGACAGGGAGGGCAAAATTCATGAAGACAAATCATGTAGTATTATCTTAGGAAGAATAAAATAAAAGTATATTATAAATATTTAATTCTATGCATCATAAAATATATTTATTATAAATATTTAATATTAAGGGCTTATGTGCCAGGAACTGTCACAACTGTTTTATATACCTTGTCTTAATTAATCTTCACATGCTCCAAGGCAAGTACTACTATTATCTACATTTTACACATGAAGTAACAAAAGCTCAAACTGGTTAAGTAACTGGCCAAAAGTCACTCAGCTAGTAAGAGCCAGAACTCAGTGTTGCTCAGCTCCCAAGACATTATATTCTATTGTCTCTCTCTAAGCAGGTTCCAAAGGAGGCAGTTTGAAAAAAGACAGGTGCACCAAGTTCAAGGGACAATGCTTTGTACATCAAAGAAATAAAATGCTATTATATAGAATGGTGTTAGCAGGTGACTGGAATCACTAAGGGAATTTTTTTAATGTTGGTGCCGGAGCTTTACTGCCCCCACACAAACCATTCTGATTTCAATTGGCTTGAGTATAGGGCTTTTTAAACACTACTCAGGAGATGTTTGTGTAGAGTCATGGTTAGAGACCACACCTGGAAGGATTTGAGGCCGAACTTAAATGTTAATAGAAGAAGCTAAGTGAGCAAATGAGGTTTTGGAAATCTCTAGAGCAGCACAGTCTGAAAACACTTCCTTCAGTGAGGGAAATATCCAATAACTTGCACTGTCCAAGTTACTGGCTCATGTGACTAAGGAAATGGATTTTAAATTTTATTAAATGTTAATGAATTTAAGTTTAAATAGCCCCACAAAAAGAGTGCTGTTGTACTGGACATCAGTGTGCCTCGCTTCGCTGGTTTGAAATGGGTGAAGACGGATGCCGACTCTAAGCCAAGAGGAGCGCTTCCTGTCAGTGTTTAATAGGACCACTTCTCCAAAATGGACCTCTATTAATGATTCAGGGGCTGTGAGGAGCTAAGAGGGAAAAAAATTACCGTTGCCTTTGAAAATAGGTAAAATGTGTTCAGCCAGATATGCTTTGCGGACACGACTCTTCAGGATCATTCTTAATGTTCTCGGTATAAAGCTAATTCTACAGATTTAGTACCAGCTGCTAGCTTTGGCCATCATATATGCTGAATCATAATGATGATGCAAAGAAATGAATTTAGGATGTGAGAAATTGTGCACTCATAAATCTCTGACACTACTTCAATTTTCTATATATATTCAATGGGTTAATTCAGGGATTTTCAACTGGTATGCCTAAAGAATTTTTAAAACACACAATAACTGACTATTTTAGTCAGGGACAATAACCTCTTTTCCCTTAGAGCACAGTCAGCAAACACAAGGCCCGTGGGCAGAATCCGGCCCTCCACCTTGTTTTATCCAGCCTGGCACCTTGTTTCTACCCGGCGGCATCGCTGAGCTCTTTGCCCCTAGTTAAGGAGTAGTTACATTTATACAGCCCTAAAATTACATTCAGCCCTTTGAACCGCAAGGCTGATGTGGCCCCCAGTGAAAATGAATTTGACACTCCTGCCTTAGACTGTCAAATAAAAAATACAAGAGTGAACACAATAGTCATTCGAGTGAATACCTTGTTTTGAACCATAAATATACAGGTCATATAAAAATGAAGTTGCTTCTTATTGGTCATGTTGTATAATAATAAAGTTGCATTTGATTGGTTAATTCTTGGTACCAGAAATTCTTATATACAAGTACAGGCTCCTAAATTTTAAAAAGCCACTTTGGAACAAAAAGGGTAGGTAATCACTATTATTTGTGTGTGTGTGTGTAAATCAATCAAAATTATACCTTTTTTTTTTTGGCAGATCAGCAAAATAAATAATATATTTTTTGGTGTGCTGCAGAATTTTAGTAATTAGTTTATGTGCACCACGAGATGAAAAAGGTTGAAAATTACTGGGTTAGTTAATAATGTAATGACAGAGCAATTATGAATATATTCATCCAATATCTTTAATATTGTAGCTAATCATACTTGAAGAGTATAAGGGCTTAGTGATAAGTTACCACCTAGAAAAGCTATCAATACATCTCACTTTTATTAGAATAAGAATTTTTTACATTCTCAGGTATATTACATGCCTATGTGCCAAGCTGTGTGTGCACTTTATTTGGGCTACAAAACTGCATTTCAGTGGAATAATTCCAGAAATGTGTATGTTTCCCTAAGTTTTGCCATAAAATGATATTTTTAAAAGCTTCAGATTTATCGAATTTTGCATCAGATATCTGAATTCAATTTTGAAAGGCCTTAGCTAATTACACATGTGAATACCTCCATAATTTAAAATGACATTATATTCTGAGTAGCACTTTCAAAAAGAAAACATCACCTATGGCTCTACCTTTATCTCTACAACATAGTCATGCTAAAACCTGGGCATGGGACCAATTTAAAAGCAAACAAGAGCTTCATCTGGTAAATTAAATTGTCTGGAGAGAAGAAACCAAAAAACTTACTGATGCACTTCTCATTAACTCAATAATAAAACTGAACTCCCTCCCATTTTCCAAAATGAAGCCAGACTAACCACTGAGTGGCTATTAGAAAAGTGAGAGGGAAACTGATCAGTGACACTGAATATGTCACATGGGCTCAGTTCATCAGCTGCTCAGTTCATCACATGCTCCTGGACTATGCCTATTCTATCTACTCCATCTCATCTAAGCAATGGTTACTGCTCTGGTCTTGGTAAGTACCATTTTTATGATAGTCTTAAAAGGAAAAAGTTTGCCTGT
The DNA here is from genome assembly GCA_004027475.1 of Anoura caudifer. Taxonomy (NCBI): domain Eukaryota; kingdom Metazoa; phylum Chordata; class Mammalia; order Chiroptera; family Phyllostomidae; genus Anoura; species Anoura caudifer. Next base: position 32,002 of record PVKU01011042.1, on the reverse strand, counting down.
ATTTTTAAGCAAATGACATAGCAAATATATCAAAACAAGATATATGGTCTAATAAAAAAGAAAAGCAAATCCTAAAACAAATTTGGACTGCAATATTGGCCTGAAATAGTCATTTCCAATGCAAGAGATCATATCTTCTAATTGTTCCTTTCTAGTTAGACAGTGAAAACCAAAACACACAACATATTAACTGCAATCAGAGAACAACTAACTGAAATTATGAGGCAGTCTCTCTCTCCTTTTCTAAGTAGAATGTAAAAAGAACTGGAGTCTTTTAATTCTTTTACAACACTGTATTCTATATTACACAAACACGGTCCTAGTCTAGAAAATGTGGGTTAATTTATCCTTTATAGATTCTCTTATACATTTTTCCACCACAGAATTTACTGTACTATTTTTGTAGTTAGTTTGTACATCTATCCCCAACATTTAATGCCACAAACATTTATTGAGGGACCATTTGTCAAGCACCATACCAGATACTGCAGATCTAGTAATGAACTTGTTAAGTTTCATGGTCTGATGAAACAATACATATATTTATGGCTGAATAAGGGCTGACAAAGGCAATAAAGGGAGTAAGTACAGGGTGCTGTGAGAACATTCAGTGGGGGGCCCACCCAGATATGGGAGTGAGGAATGGCCTCCCAGACGATGTGACCCACAGCATGAATTTAAATTGGCCAAGAGAAGGAGCAGAGGAGCAAAGGGTAAAAAAGTTAAGAGCATCACTGGCCCACAAAATGACACTACTACTTGGCAATAAGCACAGTACTAAAAGAAGAAGAAAACAAAGTTCAGTAAGCTCAAGGGGAGAGGAGTGTGTTCAAGATGAGGCCAGGGAATGAGCAGAGGTAACCACTGAAGGCCTTGTACTTCCTGTTCAGGCATTTGGACTTTTATCTGGATAGCATGGTGGAACCAGACTTGAGTTTTATGGGACAATTGTTCTGGCAGCTGAGAGAAAGGAGATTGGAGTGGGGAGGAAGCCAGAAAGAAGAAACTCCTGCAGACTGCCTCCCAGAATGCAGTTTAATGAGCTCAATGCAAAATCAATAATGTTGATTCAACTTAACTCATGCTGGAAAATATATCCATTTACTAATTCACTCAAATATATATATTTCTATCATTCTTTACTGACAATGTATATGCTCCCCAACAAGGGAGCATGGGTTTGAGCTACTTTATAATTATTAAATTAGCTGCCCTAAGTTTTATGCACTCTGCCTCCACCCCATCACCCTCACATTCCTCATTCTAGTGATCAGCACATGCTCAGTGGTAGACCAGAATTAGAGATCCCCTGAACCGAATTAACTCATTTTTTCATAATGTTGATTCCATCAATGTGAGTCTACTCCAGAATTACACAACAAGAAGTAAAGTTAAAGAATACAGGCAGCTTGCGCATACATACAGAAATTGTTTAGCAGATTTACATATCTTAAGCATCCACGCTGCATGTACAGAGATATGTCACTCAAGAAGCATCCCACTGGACCACTCTGGGCACCATCCCTGCAATTTATTAATCAGTTGATTAACCTTTAAACAGACCCACCAGAACGTCCAACAATCAGCACCTGCATGGAAACAAATCTTTACTGCTGTACAAGCAAGTAGTTCAAAGTGATAGGAAAAACCAAAACCTGTTGGGAACTGCCCTGCCTGGTTTCAGGAGCTGTAACCCACCCATGGCTAAGGCTGAGTGAGCAACCTTCAGATCATAAGCCACTAGGGGAGACAGAGCTTATCTCCCTGGCAGGAGCATAACTTCTGCTCCTTTTACTTCATCCATAACTGGCCCCCAATGCTTGATCGGTTAGCCAATGATAGGTAAGATTCTCCAAGGGGGAAATGACCTAAGACAGGCACAATCACAGGGAGGCTCCAGGGAAGGACTTGGCGGTGGCTATAGCAAAAGGGGGTGATGGACCCTCAGCTTTGACATAGCCTGAGTCCTCATTCTGTCTGTGAGAAATTTCCTAATTTCTTGGCTGCCTTGCTTCCCCTGCCTGACATAAGCCTGAAACAATGACAGAGGGCAGTGCAGCCCTATGCTGGAAAGAGTGGGTTCCCTGGGTGATTGGGCCTGAGAAACAATACATAAAATCCTGTGAAACATGCTTTGCTAAGAATGCTCTTAATTAAATGATAAGGGTCTGAGCAGGAAATGAGTTTGTTTCCCAAAGTTTTGTAGCCCTTTAGCTAATAGACCCTGACTCAGAATAGGCCCTCATAGTTCTTTGTATGTTATCTATTATTCAATCCTTACTGCCTGACAATGATTAATGAACTTTACCTGTATTCCTGTGCAAACTGAGACCCAATAAAAACCTATCAAGGCAAGGGTCAGGGCACTCTCCCCTTGAGAGAGTAGCCGTGCCGTCCCTTTTCCTCCACAGAACTCAGTAGTCCACGTGAATTTGTCTCCTGTCTCATCCACAATGGCGGACCTCACGAATCGGGGTCTGCATCAACCCACACTTGAAGGTAGTGTTATTTACTGTAACAATTCTTTTTCTGCTTTTAGCTTGCACTGCATAAAATTACCATTACCATCTTGGAGATGGGTCTCTGGTGCTTATGCCACAGATGGAAACAGGTGAAGCCTGCTCACTGACATGTGAGGTTTGTCCTTCAGTTACATTGTGATGTCATCCTCCATGTCACAGGGGGAACTGGGCAGAAGGAGTAGTGATGAAGTAGTGATTTTCTTTAAGTTAAGTGTACAGCTTTCACTGTAATTCAGAAACATCATCAGGGGTCCTTAACCTTTTGGGGTCACAAGGCTATAGGGTCATGCCTCCTGGGAATCACAAAAGCTTAAATGCAATTTCTGAAGCTCATGTATGGACCCCTAAATGTATGCAAATCAGTTGGGATTCTTTAGTTTCTAAGAAACAAGAAATCGAAGTCAAACTAACTCAAGCCCTCTAACCCCAGGAACTACATTGTCTTATACAAATAACATAACTAACATGTCACTTAACAGCATGGCACAGCTCGAGTCAGGAGGTACAGTTTGCACCATCAAGACTATCTTTCTTTCATCTCTGTGGGCTCCATTCTCAGGAGCTATATGGTGGTACAATGGAGTAAGGTGCTCCAGGCCAACACCATCATGGGTTCAAAGGAAAGGAGGCAGTACGTTTTTTTCCCACTGCATCAACAAAACTCGCAGTAATAATTCTAATTGCTTCTGATTGGGTCACAGGCCCATCTCTGCATCAATCACTCCAGCCAAGGAGATGGGATTCTCTGACAAGTCTTATGCCCCATGTCCACCCCATAAGCTGGGAGGTCAAATCAGCAGAAGAAGGGGGCATGGTGGTTCAATATAAACCTAAGAGGCTTTTTGCTGGAAGACAAGGAAGTGGGTACAGGTTACAAACGTCTGATCTACACACTGAATTTAAGTAGTCTAAGCTTCTGCAGCAGAATCTTAGAACTACAGAATTTAAGGAAACAAACATAATGATCTAGACCAGTGGTTCTCAAAGTGTGGACTAGGGCCCCTGGAGGATCCTGGGACCTTCTATGGACTCACTAGGACTGGGTCATTCCCCTGCACCACTTCAGGCACTGAAGGCTCCCGTACATTGGCTACAGTATATATGGTCATATGATTGCTGCCCTCTACCCCTGTCTGTAAGCTCCATATAGGCAACACTCCTGTGTGTGCCACTCCCCACTGTTTACCTACCTCACATCCACCTTCTCAGATGCTATACAATAAGAAGCTTGATTCTTGTACAGAGCTAAAACAGGTTATCACTACAACATAAACATGGTATAAACTGTAATTAATTTACTTGGGCAAAGGGCTTTCTTAGTGCCCCTGTGCCTTAGCATATTCAGATTGGGGCAAAATTTAAGATAAGCAGCTAAGAGTTGATGGTACATAATAATAAGCAGATTCAAACTTTACTAAGGCATGCGCCAGGGGAATGATGGCTACAATAAGCTAACAAACCCTGAGACAATTACTCTTTTTGGAATTTCATTTTTACATTTTGAGGGGATCATCTCAACCTCACCATATGACTCCATTTTCCATTCACCCAAAGAAGGAAAGTAGCAAGTGTCTATCTGTACCTACCAACTTACAGGAAACACTGAGAATCGAGGAACCTGTGAACTCAAATGGGAGGATAGACCAGCTAGTCCACATTGTGGGAAACTAGATGGCAAACAACCCACATTCCTCAAAACTAAACTGCAGAGAGAGGGAGATTTGGTGGGAGCAGGGACATAGACAAAGAATTTAACCAGAAGCATAAAGGACCATTCAATCATAGAACAGGGATCTTATTTAGACCCTTATTCAATCAGAGAGAAAAAACTACTTTACAACATTTGATAATTAGTCATTTGAACATTGACTGGTGACTAAGTTATTAAGCTAATTTTTTTAACTTTACATTTTTTAAAATCCTTTCTTACAACCACATATTGAAAGATATATGAAGTATAATAATATCTATAAATTGCTCCAAAATAGGAAGGACAATGCTGAGGAGAGCATCTTGCGGATGGGTGGGGCACGCAGGGATGGGTTCATTACACTTCTCAGTCTCCTTATGTTCCATTTCATTTTCTGGAGACAGAAAATGGGTTCCACTAAAGCAGGGTCTTAGCCATTTTGTTTTCTGTTACATTCCCAGTCCCAGCACAGTTCCTGACAAAGAAGGGCTCAAGAAATATTTGTTAAATGAAGGCGAGGACATCCCCACTACTTCATATTATCCATTTTACCAGTCCAAGGTCAGTAGCAGCTATGTGGAGGGTCCTATAAAGCTAAAGCTTCTCCATCCTGCTTGTACTGACATACGTACTGCCTACTCTGCTGTTGTGGAAAGCATCTTTTTATTCGCCCTCTTTGTCATTACAGACAGCTTAGTACATAATTTCCATTATTATGTAAATGGAATAAAAGTGGGGAAAAACCCTACCCATTGTGATCAATATATGTTTATACTATATACATACAGCATATATTATATCTATAAATATATATTTTTAATCTGTACTATAAGCCAGAACTAGGTACTGAGGATGCTTCATGGCACTTACATTTCTAATGGTGGACACATGCCTGGCACGCCCCCTCTCCAGTGTCCCCAGGTGAGAGGTAGAAGTGTGTACTGGGCTCCAGAATGTGACTAGGTGTGAATCTGGTTTGCCATCTACCAAATGGTAGGACATTAGATGAATTGTTTAAACCTTCTTCACCTCCATGTCTTCACTGGTCAAATGAAGAACATTTAAGTGTTTCCTAGAGTTGGTATTAGAATTAAATATAAAGTGTCTTTCATAATGCCCAGTTCAATAGAATCAAAAAGTTACTGACTATAGTACCAATATTCTTCCCTCGAAAATTTTAAAGAATTTGTTTTAACTAAAGTAAGATTAGAAGTTATTTAGCTGAGCCACCTATGAGCTCACCATCACTGAAAATTTGGAACTTGACATGATTTTGACATTCCCTGCCCTGCCTTCACCCCAAGCCCTTTCATATCTTGAAGGAGAGAGATAATTAACTGCCAGAGCTGAAGGTGTGCAAATAGTGGGTCTTGTTTGCAAGTTGCATCTGAACAACTTTCCATTCCCTTGCTGGCCAAGAACTCTTCACAAAGCAAAACGTGTTATTTGTGCACTTGCTTCAAGGGGTAAATGAACACATCCCACTGCTGCATGGACGGAAGAAAACAAGGGTGGGCAGGTCTAAAGGCCCAAGGTTAATTCCCAAACTTGGAGCTGTTAAAAAACAAATGAATGATCATGAAGACATTAAGAGAGTTGCATATACAAGCCAAATGGATTGTTGAAAATGTTTTGCATAAGAACCACTGTCCTCAAAAATCAGTCTGCTATCAGCTGACCAACCTCTTTCCACCATTCATTAATTCATAAACAAAGAAATGGACACATCAGCCCTCCATTTCCTCCTGAAAGTAGCCACCTAAATGCCTCTCATATCTAATGTAGCATTTAGAGCTCAGGGTTTTTAATCAAGGCAGGCAATATAACTAGAGGCCATGTTTTTTTTTTCTTATCTATTGATAATTTAACCTTGCTGGAAATGCCATGTTTCTTTCCATCTTACCTCTTTCGTTCCCAGACACCAACGCACCCATGGGAATATTAAAACATATTTTGAGATTAAATGGACACTAAATATTTACAGATGCTCCCTGGGAGAAGCATGTTCTGCAGTCCCTAGCTCATATCAGCAAATATACACACACACGAAACAACCTAAGATAAGATCCATAAAGTAGAGGAGAGAGTAATGTCTCCAAAATGCACAAAGACACAGGAAATGCACTAACTACTTTAAAACAACATATTGGTTTAAGATGTTTTAAAAGATTATCTTTAAAAATCTAAGCACAAGGTTAGTTTTGAAAAACTAAAAGAAGCAGTGAAAGAAAAAGAGTTTGATAGGTTATCAATTAAACATTTTGGCCAACAGCAGGCATGTTTTCTTTTTTTTTTTTCTTAGCTGACAGTCTCCCTCAACATGCTGAGAATCTGTTCAGCATCTAAACAATACTTCTCTTCAAGAATGATCCTTAAAATCCATTGTTTAAAACTTTAACCTTGGCAGTGTGGTGCTGAAGCTGGTGTGTCCTGGTTCACACAGTAACACCTCTTCACCACTCCACGTTCAGTTACTCCATACTGGTAACTGGACATCTGCCATGGTGGTGGTGTATGTATACCATGGAAATCAGGGATCAAATCAGGGCTCTTTTTCCCCGGAGGACCAGTTGTTGAACACTTACCAGCATACTACTGAACCTAAATGTTCATCAAAAAGCAATTTTTAAAAAATAAATCATGGCACAATTATACAATGGACTTTGAAAGGTAATATAGAACCATATATCAATGAGGAAAGATGTTCACAGTATTTTAAAGTTAGTATTATATACATATATTCACATAAGTATTTTATATTATGAGCTCATTATAGTAACACACACATACCCCTATAGAAAAAGATCTGAAAAAAATATACATTGAAATGATAAAAACATATTATTGATGAGTGGTAGGATTATGAGCGAATTCTAGTTTCTTCATCCTACTTTTCTGAACACTCCAAAGTTTTTGGAATGAATAGCTATGATTTCATAATGGATAGGGAACCGCAACAAAACTTAAATAAGAAGAGGTTATCATACGAGCAACGCTAGCATAATGAGCTACTTATATGTGAATGTGACCGGGGTAATAAGAAATAGAGGGTAGTGGTATTTCTAAAATGTTCTGAAATGGATTCGGTATCAGACTTCTCTGTAACTTTTCAAAAGTCATTTTGGCCCATAAGAACCTTCATCTGCTCTGGGCCATTTAGGTATGGCTATTCAGTCTGGTAACACTTTGAAAAAATCAATAGATAATTAAGAAGAGTATTTTTCTTAGTGACCTTTCCTATCATCATATACACTGATTACATCTTTCAAGACTTGGTATATTCTGGGCCCAACTCAGAAGACCGGACCAACCTGACATTTATTAGTGTGGATTTTTTTTTAGCTCCCTCCCTCTCTAATCACTCTAAGGGCATTGTATTGGGATGTCGACAGTTTCGCCATCAGGATGCTCTAACAAGCTGATCCTCCAAAAACCCTTTGCTGTAGCTTTTGAAAATAGGACACATGACCAATTTCACATTTCAAATGTTTATTCCCCAAAGCCTTTTAAACATATTACCAGTGGTAACATTAGTAAGAGGAATAAGAATATCTTTAAAAATAAATGACAGCAGCCCTGGCGAGCGTTGCTTGAAGCATTGACCCACACACCAAAATGTTATGGGTTCGGTTCTAGTCAGGGCATCTGTGAGGCAACCAATGAATGTGTCTCTCCCTGCACCCCTCTCCCTTGCCCTCTCCCTTCTCCACTTCTCCCTTCTTCTTTCTCTCTAAAATCCGTAAGTATGTCCTCAGGTGAGGAAATAGATAAATAAACAGAAATTGATCCATTCTATTAGCACTGCCCTTGGTGACATTCTTGTTTCTCCTCACGTTCCCTGACTTGCTGTACCCTGACATAAATTTGTGCTGCCACTCCCTGCATCCTGCCCTCTGACAAGGCTTCCTACTTCTCAAGAAGGTGCCACATTCCATAATCCTTGAGGGTTCCATAATCCAGGGTAATCACCTGATCATTAAGGAATTGCTTTTTTCCCATTCAACTTTCTTAAACTGGCCTTGTTTTTCTTGACTTTGACAGTTTTGAAGAATACTGGCCAGGCATTTTGTAGAATGACCTTCCATTTGGGTTTGTCTGATGTTTTTCTCATGATTAGACTAGGGTTATGTTTTGGAAAGAATACCAAAGGGTGAGACATCCTTTTTGTCATATCATATTAGCAGTACGTGCTGTCAGCATGGTGCGTCACTGATGATGCTGACCTTGATCACTTAGTAAGGTGGGGTCTGACAGCTTTCTCCACTGTAGAGTCACGATTTTTCATTCCCCATGTTGTAGTCTTTGCACACGAGTCACTATATCCACACACACCACTTTAGGAGGCAAATTAAGCTCCCTCTTCTAGAGGTGGAAGTATCAACCTATAGTACTTGGAATTATTCTGCAAGGTAGGTTTGTGTCTTCTTTCTCATTTATTTATCTATTCCATCATTTATTGTTATCATTGGGGACTCAGTATTTTGTTTTATTCTTTGGGCAATATTCTAATGCTGTCATTATTTATTTTCCTGCTATTTATATTTTCAGCCTGCACAGTTTTTGAGAAATTGAGGTCTAGGATTTTTTCATCAGCCACCATGTTAGACAGAAATAGTTCATTCATCTTAAATTTATATTTTCCCAGCTTCAATGTCTGTCCCATAGTTCAAGAACCCTACACAATTGTATTCCACCTCCAGGGTCACCACACCGCATAGCTGCAGGGGGTATCGATCACATAAATAATTTAAAAATAAGAATTTTCTCTATCTAGTCCATCCCCAAAAACTTAGTCCTGGTTATAAACCTAAATTTTTACCACTAACATTGGTAGTTCTTCTTTTTCTCCTTCATATATTCTATTCTCCCTGATACAAGCGCAAAACAGCAATATTCATGACCAAAAGCCTAAGAGATGTGTCAGACTTTAGAGAGTTGCCATATTTTCGGACCATAAGATGCAAGGATAATAGGTAAAAAAAAATTTGAAGCAAAAAAATGTGGTAAAATATTTAATAACAAGTAACATAATATTTCATCAATGTAAATGTAAAATTACATTTGGACTGTAAGATGCACCCCCTTTTCCTCCCAAATTGGAGGGGGGGGCAGGTGTGTGTGTCTTATAGTCCAAAAAATACAGTAATACTGAATTGGGAGGTAAAGCAGCAAACAGGAAAGAGATGGGGGGGCGGGGAGTACCATATTTTTCGGACTATAAGATGCATTCCCCAAATTTGGGGGGAAATGGGGTGCATCTTAGAGTCCAAATGTGGCTTTACATTTACATTGGTGAAATGTTATGTTATTTATACTATTAAATATTTTAGCACTTTTTTGCTTCAAAAGTTTTTTACCTATTTTCCTCTAAAACCTAGGTGCGCCTATGGTCGAAAAAATACGTTACTTCCATTCACTGATCACTTTACTACATACCAGGCACAGGGCAGCCAATATTACTTTTTAAAAAAGGTCTCTTTAGGAGACAACATTATCATTAGAATTTACACAGCCAAATAAGATAATGCAGAAGCGTCACAGAGCTCGTTAAGTGTGGGGTCAAGTCGCCCTTGCTCCAAAGGCCTTTCTCTTAAGCACTGTACTCTTCTGCCTCAAAGCAGGCCTCCACCTAAACCTTCAAATGCCTTTGATCTAGGATGTTGTGTCAAGGGGGTCGAATGCAGACATGCAGGCGCATCTTTACTTCAAGGCTTACTCATTTACATTCCCTCCATGACACACTAAATTTCTAGTTCCCAAGCTGTTCGCTCTTGGCATGGAGGAAGTTTCTACTACTGCTGACATAATTACTACACAAGGGGATAAGCTTTGCCCATCTCCTTTCGGTACTCAGAAGTACAGTTCTACGCACATTTATGTAACATATAAGCTAATGTTCCATCAAATCCTTCCAACTGACTACAGTACAACTTTTCTTTAAAAAGGATATGCGTACAAATAAGCAGCATCATTACATCTACCCTTAGAATGTGAGACTTAAATCCATTCCAAAAATTCCCTGAGCACTTCCTTCCAGGCAAAGCAGTAACTACCCACTCATGCAAAGTACGTGCTCAACCAGAGTTGGTTTCATACTACATTAATTAACACAACATCATTCTTCAGTGACAAGGGCCCATCTGCTTTCTTGGCAGCAAAGAAGAGATGGATTTCAAGTCAGCTTAAGGGGTGCTGAACCTAGAACATTTCTCTCTGCACATTAAGCTGGAAGTTCTTATCTAGTTCTACTTTTCAGTGAACACTCAGCAAATCTTAACAGATTTCTTCAACAGGTCACAGGAGGTCCATATTTACCCATCAAGTTCCAGCAACACAGGCTAAGTCTGAAGCTGAACTTCTGGAGCTGAACTAGGAGGAAGGAGGCCCGCCCCACCACGGTAGGATTTTTCACTGCTGAAACTGAAAGTAGTAACTTATCTAGAGCTAGACCCTCTTTCTGCATTGTTTTTGTTCTCTGGGGGCAGTGTAATCCCAAATCAGTGGCTGGACCTCTTCAAATGGCTCTTCTTGAGCGCCCTGATGGGGGACTAGAAGAAGGGTGTAAGCACTGTTGATGTTGCTGTGGGATGAGTGATTAATGCTCTGCTCTCCAATTCCAAGGGCAAAAATCTAAGCAAATTAACATGCTTTCAAGTTTAGAATTCAAATAATGGATAGGCTGTGGTAGGCAGAATAACGTGCCCAAAAGATGCCCACATTCCCAGTGAATACGTTACCTTATATTTCAAAAGGACTTTGCAGACACAATAAAGGACCTTGAGGTGAGGAGAATATCCAGGATTACCCAGGGGCATCACCTAATCACAAGTCCTTAAAAGCGGTGGACCTTTCCTGGTCAGAGAGATGGGATAGGAAGAGGAGAGATTCCCAGAAGCAAAAGGAACTCAGCCCACTGTGGCTGACTCTAAAGATGGACTCACAATGGTCAGGAGCTAAAGAAAATGGGTTGCCTTGTGCAGCTGAGAACAGCTTTCAGTTGACAGCCAGCAAGGAAACAGAATCTCACTACTCAGTCACAACAAACTGAATATTGCCAACCACCCAAATGAGTAAGAAAAGAGATCTTACCCTAGAGCCTCCAAAGAGGAACAAAGCCAGCTGACACTTTGATATTAACCCAGTGAGACCCAGGGAAGACTTCTGACCTTCAAAACATAAAATAAATTTGTATTGTTTCAAGCCACTAAATTTGTTGTCATTTGTTCTGGCAGCAAGAGAAAATTAATAGATAGTCTCAGGGTAAATGAACCCATTTCTTAACATACAGGCCCTAGTTTTTAAAATCAAAAGGAACCATAATACTTACATAGCGCTCTACTGTTTACAAACCCACTTTAGTAAGAGTTGCTGCAGACCCACATTTGTGGTGCCGAAAACAGCTGTTGGTGTTGGGCAGTCTCTGAGAGATCAACACCAAAGATATTGATATTAAATCACCCCAGACAGCTCTGAAAGGCAATGATAATTAACACTGACCTATGATCCCAAGTTTTTCAAGCGCAAGGAGCATTTATAATGGCTAAAAAAAAGGCACAGATCCTACATGAAAGTCCTGCTTTCGGTAATGTGCACTAATAAAATGCATAATCCCCCAAACCTGGTCTCGATCCACCGATGCTTGTAAGTGAACTGCTGTCTTATTAATCACAACAGCATCAACATACAGGTGAAAAAGTGCACTCTGAACGTGTGACGTAATTATTTGTCCAGAAAAAGCCTGGAACACATATGGGTGCAAATGTCCCTTTGTGTCCTGACCACCAGCACTATCCAGGCCCACAATACGAAAACCAGAGTGTCATGGGCTGAATACACCATCAGCATCCTGGCACATACGTGGCACAGGGTACCTCAAAGACGTCACAGTTTTTGTCATTTCTATCTAAACGATGAGTCTGATTTTCTCATAATTACAAATCCACCTGAGGCTATTTATGTACTGCTAAAGCCACACTCGGGAATATATTGTAAAAGGAATGAAAGGAATGACTATCAGAAAAAAAAAAAAAAGTCACTTCCAGAAAAAAAAGCTTGGGGCAGCTATGACTGGTATGGTTCAGTTCATTACCAACTCACGATCACTTTAACCATGACTCCAGTGAAAGGTCTCATGGAAAACATGAGATAAGTTTTAACAAAGAAAATGGATTCAAATAATTTTCTAAATATTAAATCACAGATAACTGATAAGCTAGCACACACATCACCTCTTGGTAGATATTACTTCCACCAGGCTCCCAGTCTGACTTTGTATCTCACACCTTACCAATACCAATTCAACAAGGCTAATGTTTGCAATGAATTTCCAATGTAGTTCATGAGTGACAGTATTATATTATGCAATCCATTAAAAATAATCAGATGTTTCCATGTGATTCACTAGAACACTTGCCCAAAGCTCCTCAAGAGAACAGTACTTCCAATTTATTATTATGGGTTAAAAAAATGTATGAAAAGATGACAATACCTCCATTGTTTATTATGAATCCCACTTGTGACTTCTGGTGAAAAAAAAAAAAAAGAAGAAAGGTTCATAGCATTAAATTGAAGCCAGAAAGCAGGAAATACTGGAGAGGTGTTGACATTAAATGGTTGTAGGAAGGTTATATAGTAACCTTTAAAACCTTTAAAAGTAAACAGTAGCCTGGCATGTAAAAACTGTCATACTCAGCTGTGCATCTTTAAGACAGTCACTGAGCCTCTCTGAACTTGCGATTTTCCTCTCATTTGTGAATTGAGGAGCAAGTCCACATCTGAGTCTGCATTCTAAATTCATGAATGACATGGACTAGCAATATCCCTAACCATGAATTTTGATGCTTGATAATGTTCCTCACTTCTAGCACAGAACTAGAATCAGCCTGCCCCACTGCTCTGAACCCTCCCCCTTATTCCATGGACTACCTTGAGCAAGTGTGGCTTCCCTAGCAAGCCTCAGTTTCTCCTCAGCTCTACTTATGAGGAAGAATAGGGCAACCTGGAGAGAAATTTCTATATAATTTAAGTAGCATTACTGTTCACAAAAACTAAAACAAGTATGGACTAAAACCCAGAATTAGTGAGTTCAAGTTCATTCATACTTTTAAAAATAGATTGTATAAAGGAAAGAAGTATAGAGATAAAGCACCTCACCATAACCAAGCACACTGATGGATCTGACCATTCTTTTTCCAAAGTGCACAAAATAGAACACTTTTGTCCTCTAACTGTTGACATGTGGCATGTAACCACAGTAAAGAATGCCAAGATTTTGAACAAAAAAGACAAAGAACTAAATGACTCCTGTTATTAAGATTTGGGCAGGAAAGTCCCAAACAAAGCAAAACAAAATTCCACAAAGATTTTTGCAAGGCAGAATTTGAAAAGCACCTACTGGACAAAGCCTATGTGCATAAATGGAATTTTAGATAAAATGCCCACACTGAACTACACTGACTTAAAAAAGATAGAAAGAAAAAAGGAACGTGGCAGGCATTTTAAGTGTTTGTTGCAGATTTAAACTGAAAAAGGCAAATCTGAAGCATGTCACCACAGATGTGAGACCCACATGACAATGAAGAGCACACCATCATTTTCTAATTTATATACCTTAGCCACTCCTTGACTCTGGGGATGTTGAGTATTAATTGTGGTTGCCTTGCTTGTAATATTGTGCCAAGCCTCTCTTAAGGGACTTCAGACTGTCATTTATCAACAGGTTTTTAACATTTTGTTGTCATCCCTCCTGAGTGCCTTTTTCTCTGTGATGTCCCCAACCACCTCTCTTTCTGAGCGCACCTCTGTCTGCCCGCAGACAAATGTTTAACACGCCTGCACAGGGAGCCAGGGCTCAGCCACCAGCATAAACCCTGCTGAAGACCCACTCAGAACCATGCTTAATTGGCACAAGTGATGTCTGTCAGATCAGTTCCTACAAATACAGCTGGTTTTGGTATAGTCCTTGTGTCTTATAATTTGGCTAAACCCAAAATTATGCCAAGGGGGAAACTAAGAGAGAATCTTCAAAATGATAGCGAGACTGTCAGTGTGCATTTAGCACATTTAATAAGACTAAACACAGAAAATGAAACTACTAGAGATCGGCTTATTCATCCCTAGTAGTTTAAAAAATAATAAAAGGCTTAAAGGGAATCCTTCGTCACCAAACTGCTAGCACTTCTCCGGACAGGGGAGCTTCCATGTCCACCTCCTCTGCACATGTACTCTGCCTGATTGCCTCACCTTGATCAGGGGAACATCACTCATCCTTCCAGACCCTTGGGTAAGGCTAGATGCTCCCCTCTCTCTCTATGCCACGAGAGCTTAAACTTTCTGTTCCAGAAATTACCATGTGTTTTGTAGATGTTCATTTTTCTGACCATCTCTCTCAGAAGACCAGAGCTTCTTGTTCATTTCTCTATCTCCACAGCTTGGCCCCACCCAGACACACAAGAGATACTTCATATTCACTGCAATGACTATCAACCAGGCAAAGCATCTGCCTTAAATGTAACCAGCAGGATCTCCATCTACTTCCGTGAAGATGTAACACCATTATGAATAATGTTGACTTTTCAAGTCAGATTATTATTCACTGTGGTGGAGGTTTGAAGCCCACACACAGCTCTCCCCCAGTATATAATTATGCCAGAGAAACAAATTAAACATGCATTTTTTTTTCTTAAAATCCTTCCAACAACTCTACGGTGGTGCTCTTATCATTCCCATCCTTATGAGTGAGGTAACTAGGGGTGGTAGGGAACTGACTTTTCCAACATCTCCCAGTAAGAAAGTCAGTGACAGAGCCAGGACTAGACCTGCCAAGCTTCCAACACCCATGATTTACAACCTCCCCAACTCATCCAACGGCATACGTTCAACTCCTATTTGAAACAGAAAAACTAAAACCTTGAAGGTGACTTTTCACTTAAAGTGCATTTATATGTTCAAATACTTATTTAACAGGGTAACCACTATTTGTTAACCATTTATCTATTTGCAAATTTTTGCTATGCCATATGAACTAAAAAATATCCATTTCTAAATCCCAATGAATTTGAAAGTCACTGGTGTAGATCTTTATTTCATTATTACAACAAACTTTAGGGAACTGCATGCCTTTTTCCACAACTTTGCAAACTTCTGAATGCTTCTGAGCATATCCGACATATTTCAATCCATGCTCCCATGAGAGTGTCCTTTGTTGGTTATCGAATGTGAAACCAAATATTAGCTAACCAGAGAAGCTAGTTCTCTATGTTTCATTTGCATGCAGAAAGAGTTTGTTTACTAACTTTCACAAGATGATCCCCTGTGGCTTTCTGTAGCAGGAGAGCATCTTCAGGTAACTACAGTCTACATGACTACCTAGGTGATACAAACCCACCATCCACTCAGCACCTTCTGCCCTGGGGGCTGGGGATACTGTGTAGCATAGTATTTCCTACTTTTCTGGAGCTAATATTCTTGTGCATAAAGTGGCTGATAAATAAGTAAATAAACAAAAAAAGGTAGCTTCAGATAGTAATAACTGAGAAGAAAATGACAAAAGTGATACAAAAGTGATACGAAAGTGGAGGGACGGGTGAAGACAGGAAGATGGTAGCAAGAGGGCCATGCAGAAGTTACTTGACATAAGGTAAATACAGAAGTTTCTGAGGTGGTGTTGAATTTAATGCTCAGAATGAATAAGCCAGGAAAATATCTAAGGGAAGAACATTCTCAACAGAAACTACAAATGGTGTGAATGGTCTTACTATATTCAAGACACAATACAGGAAGTCCAAGTAACTGGAGCTATTTTTCACTTACTGATTTATATACTTTGATTCTACTGCAGTTGGAGAACATATTCTATATGATGCAGTTGTTTTGTTTTGTTTTGTTTTTAATTTTAGGGAGGTTTGCATTATGGCTCAGGGTATGGATATTCTTGGTATATGAACTCTTTGAGTGTTTCAAAAGAACTTTTTTTGTGTTCTATATAAATCCTCATGGCTGATGATGTTGTTATTCAATACCAATTCCCTTAAAATCCCTCTGGTTGTTCTATCAGTTGTTGAGAGGGTAGTTAAACTCTCCAACTATAATTATGCTGGATTTGTCATTTTTTTCCATCACATAGTTTGCAGACCTGTTGTTTGGTGCATAAACACTTAGAATTGTTATGTCAACTTCATGGAATGACCCTTTTTTATTTTCTCTGGGGTATACTTTATTTGATATTAATATGCCCACCTTTCCTTTATTTGTGTTTCCAAGATGTATCTATAGCTATCCTTTCACATTGAACCTGGCTATGTCACTTTATTTGGCTCGAGTGTTTTGAACACCTGTGTAGTTAATTAGGTTCTGTTTTCCACCTGCCAGTCTCTGTCATGAAACTGATCTATGCACGTAGGCCATTTGCATGTAATGAAATTATTAATGTGTTAGGGCTTAAGGCTACCATTTTATTTTTTATTTGTTTTTTTCTCTCTTCTTTTTCCTGCCTTCCTGTGGGTTACCTGAATATTTTTAGAATTCCATTTTGATATGCCTGTAGTATTTTTGAGGGTATCTCTTTGGTACAGTATTTTATTTTTTATACAGGGGCTTATTATGTGCTAGATACTATGTAATTACTCATGTCAAGGAAACGAGATTATAGTTACATCATAAGGATATTTTAAAATTCACTGTGTAGATGTGTCTGGAAGGAAGAGAAGTGTTAGAAGGGCCTCTTAATAGCAACGATAAATATATCGGCAAATTAATTTATATCAAGCAATGGAGAAAAGATTCACTATTAACCCAAAGCCAATGAATTTTCTAATTTCATGCATCTGCATTTGCTGACTTTCTGATTCTTACCATTTTAACAAATAGTACTCATGAATATGATAAAAGCCACTCATGGTAAGCCAATATTTGAAAATAGATAACTGTGTACAAGAAATTAATAACTCTGGTGTGTTTACTTTCATTGCCAAATAAAATTTGCATTAATATTACATTTTTATGGTGAAATACTAAGAAATTTAAAATATTTAAATGTAAATGAGAACATTCTTATTTCACACTAAGTATTTATAGGCCATTATTTGGCAGGTTTAATGATTTATATTTACAATTTTAGGACCCAGTGCACCATATATAGACTCTCCTGTCCTATGCTTGAAACCAGAATTCAGCCCTTCTATTCAACAGCCCTGTTTCTCCCTTGTGGATCACATTAAGCTTTTTATTTATTCCTGCTTCAATTATAAATTGGTATGATGGAGAACAGGTGAAAGCAGAGCTGAAGTTCCTATTGCTACAAACAAGCAAGGCACTGCCTGCGCAACCTGAGGACCAGGATCAGGATACTGTACTTTGGTGGCTTCTCCATGTCACCCACATTACCTCAGGCACACACTGCTGTGGTCTACCAGCTTAATATTGCCAGGAGCAGGGTGTGTGACCCGGACAGGAGTGAGGCATGCCTAGTCCTAAGTAAGAGCACACAGCACCACCAAGTCAAATGAAGATGATGTATTCATTGGAAAATCTGAAAACTTGACTCCATGAATCAGGAAAGTAAACAACTCTATTTAGCAATAGGCTGAATGGTCATGAAAAAGCTGATCTAATTTTGCATGCATGGTACGATGCTTCTGCAGTTTCACTAGTTTCTTTTTTAAAATATTTTAAATTTTTTTATTTTATTTCTTTATTTTTAGAGAGAGGGGAAGGGAAGGAGAAAGAGAGGGAGAGAAACATCAATGTGTGGCTGCCCCTCACTTGGCCCCCACTGGGGACCTGGCCCACAACCCAGACATATGCCCTGACTGGGAATCGAATCGCAACCCTTTGGTTCACAGCCTGTGTTCAATCCACTGAGCTACACCAGCCAGGGCAGTTTCACTAGTTTCTTAAACAATCTCTAAAACACAGAGGTTGAGGCCCACTGGCTAAGTGGCAAAGAAAGGAAAAATATGAAGGAGTCCAGAGAAGACAAAATCAGATATGTTTCCTTGTGAAGCACTGTGATATCTCAGTTCCATGGAGACACAGGCAGGATCTGGGAGCCACTCCTGCTAGAAATAATCCCAAGTAAATTGTAGTTTCCCAGGCAGGTGCACACCTCCCTGGCCTTGCACCTCCATACTGGGCCCTGTCTATCATCTCTGCAAGCAGCTGGCCCACCTCCCAGAGGTAGGACAGGGCTCCTGGATTTCTGCCAGCCACATTCTGCAATGCCCCACACCTGCAATGTCACACCGCCACAATATCCAACCCTGCAGCTCACCAAAAGGCACTACCACAGCCAGCAGGTGCCTTAGTCTTTTGCTTATGTCAGATACACAGCCACTGCAACCAGCTGCTCACCCAAGACACAGCCAAGCTCCAGCCAGGCTTCTGCTTCCTGGTAACAGTGTGCATTTTACCCGTGGCACAAAAAACACATATGAACATAAAGCATGAAGTAACTCAAATTTGCCTCTCAAATTTTCTCTCTTATGCAACACTTTTCCCTCCTTTAGACTCACAGGGTTTTGTCAGCATTCTAGTCTAGGTCGGTCTACTTTGCTCATCTATCAGGCCCTGTCTGATATTATTATCTGATGCCTTAAAGGCATAACGCTGAATCTCATGCTCCCCTAGGGTTTCTCAAACTGAAACTCTTGACACTTAGAACTGAACGATTCTTTATCATTGTGGCTTTTCCATGTACTGTAGGACGTTTAGCAGCATCCCTGGCCCTCCCCTTGTAACAATCAAAAAGTTCTCCAGACATTTCACAATATGCTCAGCGAGGAGAGAGGGGTCCTCACATTTGGGGAACAAATGATCCAGATCACAACTGACCTAAAATGAGCCAACTCCAACAGCAGGAGGGACATCTGCAGTTCATTTCAAAAACAGGATCATCATCTATTTTGATAATGTAGACACAAGGGAAGCCAGTCCCAGTAATGAAATATTTAAATAACTAAATATTTAAATATCAGTGTAAGCATTTTTATCATTCCACCTTCCCACTTCCTGCTCCAGACCTCCCTACACAGAAATTTTGGCCCCAATGAAAATTTATTGCCATTTCGCTAACATCAAAACAGATGTTGCAGCTCTGAGTTATGGAGCAGTTTCCTAGAGAGCAGGAAGAAGTTGAGTTTTCCTTCCCAGGTGTCCTAAGAGATAGCAAATAAACAATACACCTTTTGTAACACTATAATTTACACTCTGGTAATGGAGGAAGTAGAAAAGGTTTAATCAAGCAAATAAATTCATACCTGTTCTCTCCTTTTTTCCCTTAGTTCTATATCCCTCGCATTTTATAAATGTGTGGTTTTAACCTATTATTGTTTTCTGCTAAAAGAAATATTTGGACTATAGCAAAATGCTGCTATGTAATTCCTTCCTTCCTTCTACTAAGCTTCAGAGCCCACAAGGTTCCTGGGGTGGCAACAGGGGTGCAAAATCATGCTGGCCAACTGTTCCTGATTTATTTCCATATATGCCTTACTATTCTCTGCTTACTTGTGGACCACGAAATATGATACAGTGAGACAGTAGCTTTTTGTTCAACTGTCTATCTCCTCATCACAAATGAAAACTGAAGCATGTCTCCTCTACCAAGAAAAATCTGTCCCTATTTTCACTTCTGTGGTAGGTTATAAAAGATTGTCTCTTCTGTCTTAGGTTCTCCCCCTCGTGCTCTCCAATACTTCTTCCTGGGAGGAGTCAGGTGCCACATCACGTAGCCGCTGTGTGGAGAGGTCCATGTGGCCAGGGACTGAGGCCTGCCAACCACGAGATGATCTTGTAAGGATAGTCCCGAGCCGCCACCGTCGGGTTTTAGCTGACACTGCAGCCCCAGCAGACGGCTGCACGGCTGCCATCTCAGCAGAAACCTTGAGCCCAGGCAGCAAGTTAAGCCATGCTCAGATTACTCACCCGCGGAAACTGTGAAATGCAAAATGTTTGTTGTTGTAAGCTAATAAACTTGGGGGTCATTTGTCATACAGAAGTAGATAACCAATAAACCTGCCCAGCCAGAGGCCTCTACAACCAAAATAACATTTCGTCAGCTGTCACTTAACTCACTCATTTCCAAGAGCCTCTGGTTGCAGAAGACCCTTCACCCCAGCTCTCCTCATCAGGTTCCTCATGTAGAAGAAGTTGTCACCATGACTTCTCTCTGTGGAATGTTTTTCACATTAAAGCAACCAAAATGTAATGGAAGCAAAAGGAAGTAAAGCTCAAATTTTTCATATGTTTTCAACACTTGTCTCAGAGGAGCTCTGTAAGAGAGTTTCCAGGTCAAAAATATTTTGATAAGCTATGCACTCTTCCTGGAGAATGCTAGGGCTTCTTACCATCTTGAAAGCTCTGAGAATCCTGCAAAGGAGTTCTGCTAAACTTCAAAACACTCTCCACACACCAAGTATCTCCTACAAAGGTCCTGCTGAACCAATATAAACGACATACTTTGGGGAACAGAGGTCCAGGGCAGCAGTTCTCAAAGCATAGTTTTGAAAGTGAGTGAAAACGCACTTCACACAGGTCTTGGTCTTATTTGACAGGGTGCTTCCCACTGCAGATCACAGCCTATTCTAAAAACATGAAAACCAAACAGTGAATGGAATGATACTGATTATTTACCACTCTTTCTCTAAAGGAAACAACGAGAGCCATGAGTCCACTCTCACTTCAGATTTTAAGGTTACAGAGACATCAACATTCTAGGTGGCTGTGTATAAATTTGCTCAGCTTTCCTTCCTTCCTTCCTTCCTTCCTTCCTTCCTTCCTTCCTTCCTTCCTTCCTTCTGCCAATCAAAATCCTTGGGAACACAGTGCAGTTAAGATGATGGGCCTTGGAGTAACTCTGAACTTTATCTCTGCTCCATCACTTTCTATACATGTCAACTAACCCCTAATATAATAATAATATATTATATTAGATAATCTAATATAAAATATGGATAACAAGACCTACCTTGCTGGATTAGATATTTATATTTAACTTTCACACAATGTCTGGCACAGAGTAGGCACTCAATGCATGTCACCTATTTGGTACCATTATCATCACCCAATACACCGGATCTTACTTTAACTTTCTAACAGAGCCCCAACATCGCAACATGTCCACATCATTGTCATTCACGACTGCACAGGTGTCATGTCCTTGCTATGTCTTTGCACTGCCAGATGGAAGAATCTGATGCTTTACCTTCACTTTCACGTGGTAGCTCTTAGCTCTTGACCCTCACCTGTCTCAGGCTTCTCTAGTTTCCAACTGCAGGCGATGCCATAATAACCACCTCAGTTTTAGAAGTTTCATAGTCGTTTACAAAAGGTAAGCTTTGCTGTTTTGCTTCCAATATCATTCATATTGCCACCCAATATTTTACTGTGATCCAGAAGACAGATTAACCTGCAAGGTCTATCAGAGCCTTTTGTCCTCCTTATCCAGTTCAGAGATGAAAAGTAGGTAGATGACTAGGCTCAAAAAGCTTAATTCTTTCTCTAAATTTAGAGATCAGAGCTACAAAGCAGTGGTAACAATGCCACACTCAGACCAGCGCTTGACCAGCTGAGAACCCAAGGAAACTGAGCAGGTGTGTGGAAGATCAGGTGGCTGCGCATGCGGCATCTGCCAGCTCCATGCTAACACTAACAGAAGGCAATGGTTATGTGAAAGTGCTATTTTCAAGATGCTCACTAGAAGCTCTAACGCTAACTACAGGCTGTCTGGAATGAGTGTCATTCAGAGATGCAAGCCATGAGGTAATGTGGTCTCCAGTGAATTAACAGCTGGAAAGGGAAATTTCACTCTACACTCTGCAACATGGCAAACCTACATCAAGGTTGAGACACCCACGCAGCTTGGCCTTTGAGTGACCTTAGTAAGTTATGTAAGCTCTCTAAGCAACCCTTTCTCCTTTATAAAACCAGAGGCATGGTCTGGACCATGTAGGTTGTCAGTGGTAAATGATTCTCTGCCACTAATGACATATGTAAGGATAGCTCCATAAGAGTCCTCATAATAATCCCAAGTAGCAACTGGTTCAAAGTACCAGCATTCGTGGTCACCAACATGTTCCAAGGATTGACTCTATAAAAACTTACTCTATAAGAACTGCCATACTTTCTGCCTCATCGCAGCCCTCACGTAGGACCTGTTATTATTCCCACAACAGATGTGATAACGGCAGGCCTGAGAGGCTAAACAACTTTATCCCTGCAGCTAGGAAATGCTGGAGCTAGGATTCAAACCCATGGTCCTAGCCACTGCAGCCCACTGCCTCCCTCAGGAAGCATTTGTGAAAGGAAGGATGAACTGTCAAGGATAATTATTTGGTTTTTATCCTGTAGCACTTTCTTTTTTTCCAAAGGAAGAAAACATTGATTTGTTCTCCTTGCAGATTAAAAAGAACAGCAGCTTACTAAACACCAAACATTTCTTTACACTGATTTTAAGACAATTACTTCCTGAACTAAATTTTTACTACCCAAGGGTGGGTACTTATTTAAACAGTGCCACTTAATGACGTGAGGGTCCAAAAAGCAACAGCTGGTCACTACAGGCAACTTTTTTTTGCAAATACAAAAATCCTATAAGCTAAAAGAGTATAGCATAACAAATCACAAATCAGAGACAGAGCCTTTGACATGAGGATTTAAAGCTCAAGAATTTCAATGTACTTAATAACATTAAATCTGAGACAGATGGCAGAACGCCTTAAGAAATCCCAAATTGTTAAGGTTATCCCAGATGGAAACTTCTTAGCTGGGTTTGTATTTCTTCTCCCTTGATCAGAAAATGGCTGGCACCACCTGGTGGTTTTTCCTCTAAAAATCTAAGTCCCCAGTGAGCCAAAAAAATAGATCTGAACAATATTCTTGCTGTCAAAGAAACTGACCTTATGTAAGAAAGCAATCATTAATTTATAATTTATTCATGTAATTCTAACTGAAGTGTTGAACAAATTTAGTTTTTATCTAAAGAGAAATATTCTCACCTTTAGAGCACTCCCTTAAAAATAGAAAATATATTGCCCTGGCCAGTGTGGCTCAGTTGGTTGGACCATCATCCCATAACCAAAGGGTTGTGGATTCAATTCGCAGTCAGGATGCATAACTAGGTTGCAGGTCCAATCCCTGGTCCAGGCACATACAGTATCTGGTCTAGGCACATAAGGGAGGCAACCAATCAATGTTTCTCTCACATTGATGTTTCTCCTTCTCCTTCCCTACGTTTGTTTCTTTCTTTCTCTCTCTCTCTCTCTCTCTCTCTCTCTCTCTCTCTCTCTCTCTCTCTCTCTCTCAGCAATGAAAAAAATGTCCTTGGGTGAGGATGAAAAAATAGAAAATATCCCCAAGACTCACACCCAGGATGGTGTGAATTGAATGCTCCTGGACTTACACACAGCCTGGGTACCACTAACATCATGCATTCAATCAGTCTGAGAATGAAAAGATGTTTTCCTGTAGTTAAATGTACTTTCAGTGATGCAATGCCACAGGGTACCAAGCTCTTCACCATTTTACAGATGAGGACACTGAGACTCAGCCTGAATTTGGAACTTGTCCCAGAACTAGGATGGAGCGATAAGTAGCATATCTAACATTTAAGTGCAATTTTGTCTGTTCACATAGTCCTGGCTATGCTGTCATTTGCTTCACCTTGATGGCCATGATGCCCGCTAATCCTCACATAGTACAGGAAAATGGATGACTTCTAATGAACATTTGAACCCCATTAACTAATGGCAGTCATGTTAAAATTCTTTGCTGGCAGTCCTAGTGAGTCAAGGTGCAGTTGTACTGGACACATACCAGGTTCTCAAACATTGCTGATTTCTTAGTTTAAGCTCAGTTGACCTTCGGTAGCTCTGAAGCACTAAATGTTCTTCCCTTATGGAAGCACAAAGGGATACCCAGAGGGTAAGAATTATCCAAAGGGGTAGGAAGGACACTTGTCAAATTTATGACCAGCATCAAGAAGAAAAAAGTTGGAAGAAATCCACTTTTTTCGACCACATGTCTCTGAGTTACTAGAAGTATAGTAAACATGGAAACTGTGTGTGTTATCCTGAATGAAACTTCAAGTAAAGAAAACCAAATGAGAAACAGCAGGGATAGTTAAAGGTGGGCAAAGTGAAGTGACCTAAAATGTTTCACAGCCTCTGTTGATTCTGGACAATCTTAATTAGATGCTCCAATTGACACTCTCTGGACTGGCAACCCACTTCATTATTTCGGCACATTTTCCCTCACCCAGGGACCCGTTATTGCTCAGCTTCACCATGACACATTTACAGAGAGCTAACAGGCAATCTTTAAGCAAAAGAACTGGAAATGAATGACTTGCATAAAGAAAACTACAGTTTCCTTGGGAGAGTTACTAAGTTTATGTTGTATCCAGTTTGTGTGTATATGTTTTCCTTCTAAGCTGAAAGTTTTTATTGAAGGGAAGAAATTGCCACTGCTGGTGTGTCTCAGTTGGTTAGAGCATCGTCCTGTACAACGAAGGTTAGGGCTTCAACTCCCAGTCAGGGCACATTGCAAGGCAACCAATCAATGCTTCTCTCTCACATTGATGTTACCCGCCCACCCCCTCTCACGGTTCCTCTCTCTCTAAAATCAATAAACATTTTGAAAATAAAGGAAGAAATTAACCTTGAAATTTATTGAGAGAAAAAAATCTGTGATGGAGAGAATGGGGGGAAAGGCAGCTGGGTAGCTTGTGTTTAAGATATTGGCTGCTGGACCAAAATTTGTCCTGAATTTGAGCCCTGCCACCCATACACTGAATGCTCAGGCCCAAATGACTTAAATCCTCTGAGCATCAGGTTCCCTACCTTAAATTGCAGAAGACTTCCTGCACTCTGGCCCTCCACCTCTGCCTTCAGGAACAGGGAAGGTAAACACACCTTGCCTCCTCTCTGATAGGTAAGGTGGGGCTGTGTGATTAGTTCTGGTCAATAAGTTGTATGCAGTGGTGTGGTATGTTTCTTCCAGTCTAAACACAGAACCACAGGTTCAAGACCATCCACGGCCTGCTTTTTCCTTGTGCATGGCAATGTTGGAAGAGGCCTCTATGTTAGTCAGAGTGACTAGGATGAGCAGGCCTACTCCCTACTCACTGACAAGTTTGATGCACATGCATCTTGACCTCAAAACAAACCTTTTTTTACAACACTGGTATTTGTGGGGTGGCTGTGTCTGTTACTGAACATAACGCTGACTGACTACTTCATAAGCTGCTTGTATAGAGTAAATGAAATAATGCTAAGATGTCTATAAGTATTCAATGAGTGACCTGTTCTCCTTCCTTCCTCCCATCCTTCCATCTTTTCTTCTTTCTTCCTTCCTAAGGAACAAGCACTCCTCCTAGACAGGTTAGTACCGCAAAGTTACACTGGAAGTGTATTTTACTCTACACCTAATAGAGAAGGAACTTAACTGAACTAAAATATAAATCAATTAGCACTTTCTTTCCTTCTTTTCAGGTTCCACTGAAGATTTCACATTGGTTTTTGGAAATTATAAAAATTTAACCCCAAGGAAACCACCTTTCCCTCTCATGATTCAACTTCAAACTAGAGAACTCCTTTGCAATACAGATAAAAAAAGTTACTAGTTTGGTACAAAGCAAGAATCCACATCAAAAATTAATAAACAATGGTTGAGGGCTATGTTATATTTTCCTATGAAATAACTGAAATTAGAAGTGAAGTAAAATATTACCAGCCAAACTCATCTGGATACCCAGTTTCTGTACAAAAACAGTACTAACTTTAATTCACTACTTGGGGAATGCTCTCAGATTTTGAACTAGGGTTCTGCCCTGTTCTCCATCACAGTAAACGGCCCCTTCACGGCCAGTGTGTGATCAGGATGACCAACTCATTCCATTTTGTCTGAGACTTACCCAGTTTTAATACCCAAAGTCCTGCAAACCTGGGAAACCACTCAGTCCCAGCAAACCAGATAGTCCGGGACTGTCTCAGTTTTCAGTTAAGTCTGCATCCCAGAAGCACCCTCAACCCAGGATGAGCCAGCATGGCCGGCCAGTCTAATGCAGAGATAATAGCCATAAGCACAAAACAAGCAAGACACACCTTCCTGGAGTGTAAGATACAAGGGAGGGGCATTACATCATCTAAAAGAGTTTTACTTTAAAACAATGATATGTAACAAATTACTACATAAATTCTGGGTCAACTTTTAGGAGAAAACCCAGGTGGTCAAATTCAGGCTGAGCGTTCTGGCCTCTTTTTACAGGGGCACACAGGTGGAAAAGACTGATCAGCAACACTGTAGAAGGAAAGCCACAGACACAGAAACACCAAGGCTGCAATGTCCATGCCCTCCCTACTTTGCTGCATGAATTTAGCCCTGTCCTTTAATCTCTCTAGGCCTCAATCATGGTTCCTTGATTTTAAAACCCTGTCCAGAAGGAGGCAGGGACTTTGCTTTGTTCGTTGCTGTGTTTCCAGGACCTGGCACTATGCTTGGCACAGAGGAAATGCTCGCTCTGTGGTGTGTTAATTGAGTGCCTACATTTCTACATCAGTGATAAAACTAACACCCGTGTGAGCATCACTGACATTCTCGAAGATTATACATGCAGAAGTGTTCTGCATGGCAATAAGGGCAGTATGAAAGTAATTTCTATTACTTTTACAAAGCTCTGTATTATCTTCTTTCTCCACTCAGTGACTCATGGATTTTGTTGAGTAGTAGTGATGGAGTATAATTTGCAGACTTCAATCAGGGAAAATCTGTTAGGCTAAGTCATACATTACAGTAATCTCACCTTATCTGCAGTTTCACTTTCAGCAGCTCCAGTTGTCTGTAGTCAACCATAGTCCAAAAATATTAAGTGAAAATTTCCAGGAAGAAACCATTCTTAAGCTTTAAATTGCACGCCGTTATAAGTGGTGTGATGGAAGCTCAAGACATGCTGCTCTGTCCCGCCCAGGATGTGAATCACCCCTTTGTCCAGTATCCCGACACTGTTAATGCTCCCCAACTGTCAGTCCTTAGTACCAGTCCCAGTTGTCGGTATAACAGTCTTGCGTTCAAATGGCCTTTCTTCTACTTAACAATGGCCCAAAGCACAAGAGTAGTGATGCTGGCAATCTGAATTACAGGCCAAAGAGAAGCCAAAATAGCTTCCTTTAAGTGAAAAGGTGAGTGCAGGACAATATTTTAAGAGAATGAGAAAGAGCACATTCACAGAACCTTTGTTGTTATAATTGTTCGATTTTATTATTAGTTATTGTTGCTAATCTCTCACTGTGGCTTATTTATAAATTAAACCTCACAGAGGAATGTATGTGTAGGAAAAAGCATAGTATATACAAGTTTCAGTACTCTGTGATTTCAGGCACCCCCTGGGGGTCTTGAAGCCTTATCTCTCGCAGACAAGGTGGGACTATTGTTTAAACTTATGAGGCAACATATGTTTGGAAATATTTTCTAAGATATACTGGCAGAAATCAAATGTTTATACTCAGTAATATCAAACAAAGTTTACTCAAAAAGTTTGAAGACATGTGCATCATAGGGAGGAAGAAACTGCAGTTTGATCTTTAAGAAAAGGAGGGAAGGAAAAAAATTCAAGAAGCATGTGAATGAAGGATGAGAGGGACCACAGTTTACCACTCCAAAATATGTCTTTTGGGATACTGATGGTTGTAAACTAGTTATTTTTAAGAAACAAAGACTCAGGAAAAAACCTTTGACCTCCTTCCTAAGTGCCTAAAAGGAGTTTAGATAGAGGACCAGCACTAGGAAGGAAGGTATCATCACAGAGAACTATAGTTTAATATGAACTCACGTGTGATAGTCAGGGAGGAAGTCCTCTCTGTGTCTCCCTGTGTCAGATGGCCCAGCAAACACTTACTTAGCTACATTTGCTTTCCAACTCCATGTGAACTGCCTTCCTGCCCTCTGAAGTCCCAGATAACTTCCCCCCACTTCTCCTTTGCTCCAGCTGACACATAAACCTCAACAGCCCAATGTGTAAACTGGTCTAATATTCTCATGTGCCCCCACATGTACATCCATACTAAATTTTGGACATTTTCTCCTGTTAATCTGTCTCACATTAATTTGATTATTAGCCCGAATAGAACTTAAAAAGGTAAGAGGAAAATTACCTTTCCACCTCCAAAAGGCCAAAAGCTGAGATGGTGTGAGGAAGGTTTTTACGTAGGGAAACAAGAGAACACATTGAGCCAGGGTGGGAGGACCCCAGAGCGCCTGGCCCAGGGCAAGAGCTCCACGCCTCCACCTGGTGGGGCTAGGGCCAGCCTAATCACCAGGCACTCCTGGGTCAATGCTACCTACACCTGCCTTCCTGTTTTGTCCTTCATATAAGGAAGAAATCCTAGCCAAGGTTATTTCAGGTGACACAGCGTCTAGTAATGGGAACACACGCTGTCTGGGATGAGTATCAGATTTGAGCCTGCCCAGAAAGGGAAGAGGAGGATAATGAGAAAACAAATGTTATGTTTAACCACTGTCCCAACATTATGTTTGGGACTGTGGATCAGATGTGAAACTCTGCCTAAGAGGTAAAACCAAACACTAGACATGTGTACATAAACACATCCATTACCATTACCATTTTTTAAAAAATTGTTAGAAAACACGTCTGACACACATGTTTGAAATTATTGGCAAAGTATTAGAAAATATTTGTGGTTGTTATTTTGAAACATATCATCAACATCCTGTGTTGATTCATAACTCAAGGTTCAAAAAGGACTCTTTTGAGATTTATGATGTTCTCTACATAGCCCCACCTGACACGGTGCAGCAAACAGCTGAATGGAAATGGTAAACATTACCTGGCCTGAGTGATAGGAAGGAACAGGTTCACAAGTGCACTGTGTAATGCATTGATGACTGAGCTCCTGGCAGTGATAGAGGACTCAAAAGTTGGAAAATTTTAGTTTTAAGGTAAAAAGTTGTAAGCCTAGTAAGTAACCTATATGTTAAAGCTTTTGTTTCAGAAACTACAGGCAGATAAGGCCCATCCTGGCTCCTGGGAAAACAGCTGACCTCCTGGGGCACTGCTGAAGATTACCACCTGGGGACACGTGGAGGCATCCGGGCCTTTGTGTTCCAGGGAGAGCAGACAACCACCTGCCCATGGAAGCAGCTAACTGCCCAGGACAGGAATGTTGCAGTTTCTTTCACCTAATCCTCCGTGAACTTCAAAGCCCCTCACTGCACCCTGCTATAAAAACCTTGGCCAGGAAAGAAAAGGGAAGCTGGTCTGTTAGGGTATGAACCCACCATCTTCTCAGATAGCCAGCCATCTGAATAAAGCACCCACAAAGATTCAATCATTTTCATTGCTTACTGGGTTTGGTAGTGACAAGCAGCCTGAACGCCCGTGTCTTTTCCAATTTCAGCAGGGTCAAAATCTTACCTCATTCTTGTATGGCTACCCTGTGGTGATAAGATTTTTAACACAATTACCCTTTCTCAAATATCTCAACACCAAAAACCTAAAACACACCACACTTTTCTCAGCTGCTGGGGTGTTCTGATGTGTCTTATTTATTTCTCTGCTCTGCCCACACTGCCCTCCCTCTCAGGTTAATACTAGAGAAACGTAGGCTGCATTTCTGGACCAATAAACGAAACTCAGACTTGTCCAAAAAGGGTGGCTGGATGTCAGTCAAGGAAACAAAAGCAGAACCCTTTGAAATACCTGACAAAAATTGTTTGGTTGTGTGAAAATTCTAGCCTATTTAAAACTATGCATATTTTTAAGCATACTGAAACACAGAAACATAAATGCAACATACTTTCTCTTTTCATTCAAAATATGCCATCCCTGACAGCTGTCAGGCAGGAAGGGGGTTGCAGAGCAACGTGGAAAAGGTGAAGGGATTAGTAAAAAAAAACACAAACACAAAACCTCATAAACACATACAATTATATGGGGATTACCAGGGAGAAAGGGGCTGGGAGAGGTAGAAGAGGGTAAAGGTGGAATAAATGGTGATGGAAGGGGACTTCACTTTGGATGGTGAACACGAAATACAATATACAGATGATGTATTATAGAATTGTACACCTAAAACCTATATAACTTTATTAAATAATGTCACCCCAATAAATTCAATAAAAAGGAAAATGTAGGCCATCCCAGTAACTTAGTGCTTTATATATAAAAACAACTATTTTTTAAATGACTGAATGAATGAATGAATGAGTGAGTGAGTGAGTGAATGACATGCATCCGTCTCTATTCACAAAGCTCGGGAATCCCTATGCCAGCAGTTCCACAACCACAATTTCCACATAATTTAAATAAAGAGCCTACCAGATAAATAAAAAGTGGTTTCAAAGGCCAGATTTAGAAGAACCACCCTTTCTGCAAAATGAATAACTTTCAAATACGGTCACAGAAAACCTCAAAGCTAGTTGTACAAACACCACTTCAGGAAGCCCTGCCTGGGGGAATCTGCATTGGACCTCCTCCCCGAGGGCGCCCAGTGAAGTGGCTTCTACAAATGAAGCACAGACTTGAAAGCAAAGCTGGTCTCTGCCAACTAAAAGGGCTGCTATGTCATGGGGTTCAACTGGACCCACAACCCACAGTTCCCACACCTACCAGGGCCTCACTACAGAAGAAGGAAATACACAAAACCCACAACTGAGGGGGAATCTGGCACCTCAACAGTCTGAACAGCACCCTCTGGTCAGGGGCCTGGAAGGGAACATACGTGGGTCACCCATCTGCTGGGTATCACCCAAGAGGGACACGCCGGCTGCAGCTGGGGATAAAACTGAGAGTACCTACGACTTTCACCAAAATTTAGCTTTAAATCCTGGCTCTAGAAATCATCTCTCTGTGTGTCTAAACCCCTCAGGAACCTAGCCTTTCCCCCAGGTAATCAGCAACCCCAGAGGCAGGAGAAGACAGGTGTCCAGCCCTGACTAATGGTCACAGGGTCTGGACCTCTGGCACCATAAAGATAACATCTTGACCTAAGTTATGTTTTAGCTCCTGAGCCCTAAGGTGGAACTGGCTACTTTCCCAGGGACCAGACAGAGGGAGCTGTCAAGAAATAATTCATTACCCTTCCCTCACATCCCCACTGGTCAGCTCCCAGAACAACCCCTAGCCCCTAACCCATGGTGTCTTGTGATTTTACCCTAAATAACCTGTGTCTTACATATTAGCTTGGCCTCTATATTGGCCAATCCAATATTAAATAGGTTTTATTGCTATACTACAAATTCCTGCCTGTGCATTTCTTTGTGCCAATGCAAACCCCAAGAAAAAAATTGGGGTTTCAGTAACAGAGAGGATATGCCACACCTGAAGGATAAAAATTAATAGTTAAACTCTGGGCTGATCAAGTAAAACCTGCCCAAATCCATGGGGGCATGAATTCCCAGCCTCTAGAAGGAACATATCACCATGAGGTTGTGACAGGCTGCAGGTGCCAGCCCAGAACTCTCCCCTCTCTCAGTGCTCATGGAGGGAAACAGAAATTTCGTGAGAGTCAGAGTGGCCAGCTACCAGACTGCACATCCCAGCATCCTTCACAATGAGGTGTCCATTCAGCTACTGGGTGTCCATTCAGCCCATCACCTCTGTTTTGGTTCACTGATTCCTGTCAGGTGAACAGAGCACTCAGGTTACATTGGTTTTCTAGTGAGCTCTGTATTTTTGGTAGACCAGTTGACAATTTCTAATATGTGACTTGGTTTCAAGAGAAGGAAGGCTAGCCCTTTGAGCAATTTGCAGTCCCCTAGCATTAGGCATCCTTGAAACCCCAGC
>PVKU01011041.1:0-46860 GCA_004027475.1 Anoura caudifer | reverse complement strand
AAAAAAAAAAAAAAAAAAAAAAAAACCACACCCCAATCTAACTGTTGTAGAAATAAATGAAATAGACTCTAAAGAAAAAAAAATACAAAGATCAATGAACCGCAAAACTGGTTCCTTAAAAAGTTAAACAAGACTGATAAATGTTTAACCAGACTCATCATGACAAAAAAGAGAGAACCTAAGTAAATAAAACCAGAAATGAAAAAAGTGTCAAGTGACACCAAGGAAATTTGAAGAACTATAAGAAAATATTACAAATAACTATATGCCAACAAATTGGACAACCCTAATGAAATGAATAAATTCCTAGAAACATGCATTCTTCCAGAACTGAATCAGAAAGAATCACAAAACCTGAACAGATGGATTACAACTAATGAAATTGAAGTAATAATAAAAAAACTCTCAACAAATAGAAGCCCTGCACTGGATGGCTTCATAGATGAATTTTACCAAACATTCAAAGAACTAACACCTATCCTTCTCAAATTATCCAAAAAATTCTAGAGGAGGGAAGACTACCAAGCTCATTTTACGAGGCCAAAACCAGACAAAGGTAATTCAAAGAAAGAAAATTATAGGCCAATATCTCTGATAAACATAGATGTTAAAATTTTCCACAAAATATAAGCAAACTGGATCCTGAAATACATTAAAAAGATCATACACCATGATCATGTGGGATTTATTCCAGGAATGCAAGTTGGTACATTATCTGCAAATCAATAAATGTGATAAGCCACATATACAAAAATAAATGATAAAAATCATATGATCATATCAATAGATGCACAAAAAGAATTTGTTAAATCCAGCACACATTTATGACTTTAAAAATCTCTCAGCAAAGTGGGAATAGGAGAAAACATATCTCAATTTAATAAAGACCATATATGACAAACCCACAGCCAACATTCTACTCACTCAATGGACAAAAACTACAGGCATTTCCCTTAAGATCAAGAACAAGACAGGGATGTCCGCTCTCACCACTCTTATTCAACATAGTACATGAAGTCTTAGCTACAGCAATCAGACAACAAGAAGAAATAAAAGGCATCCAAATTGGAAAGGAAGAAGTAAAACTGTAATTGTTTGTAGATGTCATGATACTGTACATTCAGAGCCCTTAGGATCCTATGAAAAAACTACTAGAACTGATATATTAATTCAGTAAAGTAGCAGGATACAAGATAAATATTCAGAAATCAATTGCATTTTTATACACCAATAATAAACTATCAGAAGGGGAAACTAAGAAAACAATTTCATTTACAGTTGTATCAAAAAATAAAATAAAATATCTAGGAATAAATTTAACCAAAGATGTAAAAGACCTACACTCAGAAAATTATAAGACACTGAAGAAAGAAATTGAAGAAGATACAAATAAGTATATACTCTGCTCATAGATAGGAAGAATTAACATCATTAAAATATTTATACTACCCAAAGCAGTCTATAGATTCAATGCAGTCCCTATTAAGATATTAATGATATATTTCACGGAATTAGAAGAAATATTCCAAAAATTGATATGGAACCACAAAAGACCCTGAAGAGCAACAGCAATCCTGAGAAAGAAGAGCAAAGTTGGAGGAATTACACAACCTAATGTCAAACTATACTATAAGGACATAATAATCAAAACAGCATGGTACTGGCATAAAAACAGACATATAGAAGAATGAAACAAAATAAAGAGCCCAGAAACAAACCCATGCATTTATGGTCAATTAATATTTGAAAAAGGAGTAAAAAATATACATTAAGGTAAAGATAATCTATTCAATAAATGATATTGGGAATATTGAACAGATACATGCAAAAAAAGAAGCTAGACCACCTTCTTACACCTTACATAAGAATAATCTCAAAAGGAATTAAAGACTTAAGTGTTAGACTTGCAATCATAAAAATCCTAGAAGAAAACATAAAGAGAAAAATATAAAGAAAACATAAAGAGTAAAATATCAGACATTGCTCATAGCAATTTTTTTTTTTTTTGTATAATGCATCAGCCAAGGGAAACAAAAAAAATAAATAAATGGGAGTACATCAAACTAAAAAGTTTTTGGACACCAAAGAAAACCATCAATAAAATGAAAAGACAACTCACTGAGTCAAATAACATATTCATTAATGATACATCTGATAAGGAATTAATATTTGAAATTTATAAAGAACTTCACAACTCAACACCATAAAAGCAAACAATCCAATTTAAAAAATAGGCAAAGAACCTGAATAGACACTTCTCCAAAGAGGACATACAGATGGCCAATAAATATAGGAAAAGATGCTCAATATCACTAATCACCAAAGAAATGCAAATTAAAACCACAATGAGATATCACCTCATACCTGTCAGAAGATCTATCACATTAAAGTGCCTCCCCTCCCACCCCTTCTCTCTCTCTCTCTCTCTCAAAAGCATTAAACATATCCTTGAGTGAGGAATATCACAATATCACACACCTAACACCTCCCTTTGGTGAAAGAGTGAAAACATCTATCTGTTCAGAAAGAGCAAAAACCAAAGAGTCAATTGCACACTGTCTCTTTTCCTCAGGTCTGTGTCTCCTCAAGATCTAGATTAAGGTCCAAGAGAATCAGCTTCATAAATAGAAATTATCAACATAGAATGCACTTCTCTGGCTCTGAGACACTTAGTGACTAAAAGTGACTAAAAGTGCAGGTTCTAGAGTCAGATAGGCATAGGTTGAATTCTTGCTCTGCCCTTTCTAGCTGTTGATCTCGGCCAAGTTAATGTGTAAAACCTTCCTGGTATTCATTTGAAAACGTAAATAACAGTATTATTTATCTCCTTGTATCACTTTGAGTATTAAATGAAAAGCACTAATTGCAATGGCTGCCATATAGTAACCACTCAGTAAATGGTAACTGTTGTTAACATTAGTAGTAAGAGTAAAACTTTTCAAACATAAAGATTCTCCAACTCTATCCCAACTTTGTCCCCAAAAATCAAAGTTAACAAAAGTTATGCTGACTAGTGATATTCTTTCATTTGTATCTGAAATTGAACCATAAAATTGCTGGAATCCATCCTAGATTAGTGTTAATCCAACTGTTAGTGTTTGAATGACAAACTCTCCCACATGTACTAAGACTTGTAATAAAAACTATGCTATTCCTAGGTTTGGTGATCAATTCTGATAATAGATCTAGTAAGTTCACTAACTGTCTGTGGTAGCATCTCATCAAATTCAGTTTGCAAAGACATAGCTCAATAGCCATTTCTTTTCATCTTGTTTGTAATATTGACCATTAAATAAAAGATTCACCATGCCAGATCTTGTTCATTTCAAAGCAAATTATAAGAGATGACTAAATTGTGCATCAAGAGAAAGAGTCCCATGTTTCACCAGCATGGCCACAGAATCAGACATGTGCTTTTTGACAAGGTGACAGATCCAAAGAATTGAAACTTGATGAATCTTAATGCTGTCTGTCACATACACAGTGTTCTTCAATTATTTCTTTAATGACTAATGATAAAAATGAAAAAAATGACTAATGATAATTCCTACTAGAGGATCATTTGCATATTTGAGCTCAAGTGTTTTACATAGAAGAGAATGTCGATTTGTTGAGAGGGCAAATTCCTTCCCTCCAGATTAAAATGCTTCTTTTCTGCACGCTGCTCCATTAGGCTTGCTATTGAAACCCAGGGAGAGATGACATATAATTCATGAGCTGAGTCCAAACCTATTTTCTCATTTCTATGAAAAAATAAAAACAGTGTCTTTTCCTCATATGCTAGACTAGATTTTTCAAGGACATGCTCTGCAGCTGCCATTGTTCATAAATGAAAAATGATCTGGATACAATTGGCCTAATCAACTCTTAATATGAGAACATAAGTGGATGATTACACTTAGTGTTACCCACATAAGCAGCTGCTGACACCAGGCTCCTTTAGAAAATGCTGCTACTGAAATAAATGCCAGGTAGATGGTCGGAGACCTCAGACTCTGGGGCTCAGGGAAGCTGAGCCATTGCATCTAGTGGACTAATCCACAAAGCCAAAAGACTACTCTACCGTCCAGATGAATGAGAGTTAATATAGCTGTCCTTCTTAGACCAGGAGCAGCTGCCAGCCAAGGTCGCCGCCTTCCCAAAGGGTAGAGTTGGAAGGAATCAACCATGGCAGTCTGATTGGCTTGACAGTTAAGATACCAGGAACATGTCAAGAGGACTTGCTGCTGCTACAGG
Organism: Anoura caudifer; assembly: GCA_004027475.1. Lineage (NCBI taxonomy): Eukaryota > Metazoa > Chordata > Mammalia > Chiroptera > Phyllostomidae > Anoura > Anoura caudifer. The sequence continues at coordinate 42,624 of PVKU01011041.1, read as the reverse complement.
ACTGAACACGGTTTTTCCTAATTACAGGGTAAAACAATATCACGCACAGTTCCAAGAAGCAACATCACCCTCTGCCCAGCCTCATGCTACTTTTAGCCCACTTCCTTTATGCTAACTTTTAGCATAAAGTTAAACCTGCCCATGGGTGTCTACAAAGTCCACTTGGAAGCAGTGAGTGACACATGAAAGACAAAAGAGGAGAGAGTATTTCTGGTAGAAAGAACCTCATGAGTCAGCCCAAGTCTGAAACACTATGATGCTGGTATCAGTTTCCTAGAGGGGCCTTAACAAAGGACTGTAAACTGGATAACTCAAAACAACAGAAATTCATGCCTTACATTTCTGGACCCTAGAAGTCTGAAATCAAGGTGTTCTCAGGGCCATGCTCCCTGTGAAACCCGTAGGGAAGAATACTTTCTTACCTCTTCCTGCTTCTGGTGTTTCCGGGTATTCCTTGGCTTCTGAGTATATAACTCCATTCTCTACTGTGTTTCTTATGGTTTCTTATAAGGAAGCAGTCATTTCTTACTTTGACCTTATTTTCCAATATGGAAACATTCATTTGTACCAGAGGCTAGAAGCTCAACATGTCTTTTGAGAGATACAATTCAACCCACAACAATGGCACATAAAGAAGAAATAGGAAGCATGTAAGAGAATATAGAGGACAGGCTATTTCTGATAGAAAAAAATATCATGAGTTGGGACAAAGGAGCTTGAAAACACCCTGATGCCTTTCCAGAAAAACAATGCAGTTGTCTGGATCTCACTCCCTATCTTCACTCTCATCAGACCTATTCCTTCTCCTGTTGTAAGACCTATACCAAGTAAGATTACTTGTTCATTACATATAAAGAATGGTCATTAATATAATCACACTAGCCTGCCCTTAACATTTGCAGAGCTCAGGATAAGAATATAAATGGAGACTCACACAGTAAATGCCTGATTATTTCAGTTATATTTCATGCTACAAACTGTTAACTAAAATATTCTGTTCTCTTATTTTGACAAATATACCTTTATTACTATAAAATTTAAAAAGAAATTGAAAAGCCCTTGTTTTTGTTTAACTAGAGACCAGCAAAATATCAAAGATGATCTGCCTGGGTGTTCTGTTAAAGGGTTGGTGATGTCAGAATGAGTACTAAGATAAAGACATACATAATTTATTTTTATTGCCTTAATTTCAGAAAATGTACTAATTTTTCACATAATTTGTATTTTATTGATAGCATTGCCAAATTAGACCAAATTCCTTGAGTGATTATTATTCTTAGGTAGTTTTAATGAACTTTAATCTTAAAACACTTCACTTTGGAGAGGCTGTGGGGAAAAAAGAACCTTCATTCATTGCTGGTGAGAATGTAAACTACTACAGCCACTATGGAACACAGTATAGAGGTTCCTGGAAAAACTAAGAATAGAGTTACCATATGACCCAGCAATTCATCTTCTGGGTATCAAATTTCTGAAAAATGTGAAAACATTTATTTGCAAAGATACATGCACCCCCTATGTTCATTGCAGTGCTATTCACAGTAGCCAAGACATATAAACAACCCAACTGTCCCTCAATTGATGACGGATAAAGAAGATGTGGCACATACGTACAATGGCATACTACACAGCCATAAGAAAAGATGAAAGAAATACTTCCACTTGTGACAACATGGACCTTGAGAATATCATTCTAAGCAAAATAAGTCAGCCTGAAAAAGTCAAGGAATATAATATGATTTCACTCATATGTGGGATAGGAAAGTGAAAGCAACAAATGAACAAACAGGACAAACAAAACCTCGTAGACACAGACTACGAGTATGGTGGTTACCAGAGGGAAGGGAGATGGGGTGGTAAAGGGCAGAGGGCGTCGAGTGCATGTTGACAGAAGATTTGACATTGGGTGGTGAACACACAATGCAATATACAAATTTGCATCATAGAGTTGTACACTTGAAACCTATATAATTTTATTAACCAATGTCACCCCAATAAATTTAATAATAAATGAATACATATACACATGTATATGCATGTATATGTATATAGAGAGAGTATTTGGACTTTTTTATATTACAAACTGTTCTTCTATCACCACATGAATTGTGGTGGATTCAGTGCTAATTCTTCTGTACCTTCTGAACCACAAATTGGATCACAAAGATAAACAAGAAAATGAATGCTGGACATTACAAGGATAACATACTTCGTTAGGCAAAAATCTAGTGTATTCATGCCAGCAGAGAAGAAAGGACAAATTAATTTATCCACCTTTTCTTTTATCTTTTAAAGTGCTCCTCAAATCCAAATCCTTCTCAAACTCCAAATTAGTGTCTGGTTCCAAAGTTGGCAGTGACTCAACCCCAAACTTTTCACAATCAACTATGTGTTCAAGGATATGGTGTAATAAACTTGTATCTAAGGAACCTGATATGTGGGCCCTCTAACATAGAGGGCTCAGAGCACAGACCCCTCTTTCTCAGGCATAAGGAGGGTACTGCAAAGAGTCATCAGTTTCTGGGGACTCTGTTTGGCATAGCTCACTGGCTCACTGGCTCACAACCATAGGAACCTGACAGACAAAAGTGGCTTAGAGTCACATTAGGAAAATAGGACCTCTAAACAGCATATGTGCATATACCCATATTTTCCTGTGTCTAACATACTTTTTTGTCCAAATTTTTGAGGGAAAAATAAGGATGTGTATTATACATGGGTATAATGATTGCATAGCATGAGTTATAATAATCCCAAGTATAATGTGCACAAAAACATGGGTGTGCATTATACATGGCAAAATACGGTATGTACATACACACATTGGTATGGCAACTTTAAGTAGTCCATATGAAGGTGTGCACCTTCATTAAAATTATTTTATAACAATGATAATGATGTTAATAATAATAAAAAGGAAAAGGGAAAAAAGCAAGTACTATTTATCAAAGCATTCCTACATACCAAATATTGTTCTATATGCCTTAAGCGTTTTGTTTCATTTAGAGATTATTATCCTTATTTTACAGATGAAAAATGAAGACCCAGAGAAGTTACATAACTTATATAAAGTCACAGCTGATAAGTATTCAAGTAAGATTTGGACCACAGATTAGTCTGATTATAGTTTATGTTTCTACCTACTACAGTACACAGTATTTAATCTAGCAGGGCAAGACATCATCAATCATTACTTCATTTTTCCTCCATTTTTTAATTCTCAAAATGGAAATAGCTACACAAATAATAAAAGACAACGTTGTCATGATAAATAATTCAAGAAACACAAAACTGTATACAATTTTGTCCAATGTCCTTTCCCCCTGTCCAGGTGACCAGGGTGTAGCTTAGTGTGCTTTGACACATAGTTTCCTTTCACTTCAGTGAAGCAAAAAACTATGTTATTTTGTGACTGGACTTTTATGAATGTACAATACGTCTTGAAACAGTTTTACAACTATATCTTCAGATTTACCATATCTTTGATGGCCAGTACTTTTATTCCTCTTTCAACTGGAATTTAGATCATTTACATTTTTTGTTATTACTAAAATGCCACACTGAATAACCTTGTGCATACATCTCAGTGTACATGTTGATTTTGAAGAACCAAAGAACAGAATTTAAATTGCTAGGTTACAAATTATACTAATTTTTAGCAGTTTGATAGAAATTGCCTAATTGCCTTTCAACATTACTAATCAATACCCATACAAAAATTGTACATGATTTTCTTTTGTCATGAGAGATGGATTTATTCAAGGGAGTATATTTGGAACTCTGTAGCTAAACCACTTCTACCTATAATCAAGGGTGCCCAAAGTTTATACCAATCTGCTTAAGGAATCCAGTTCTCAGTGGATAAACAAGTAACAAATCATTTTTCCTAAGTTCTTTTTTCTCTCTGCAAATCTCTACTTCAACATATTATCTGTATCTTTTTCTTCCACAAAAACAAAACCCTGAATTAATTGAAAATTCAATTCGAATTTGGATTCTTTCAGGCTTAGGAATGGTAATGCTAAAACCTAAATTAGTATTGTGGTTTTGAAAAACATTGTCTTACAGCTTTATTGAGGTATGATTGGCAAATAAAAATTGTATGCATTTAGATTGTACAATGTGAGTTTCCAAAGATGTAGAATGTGATTATTTAATATATGTATACATTGTGGAATAATTAGCACAATCAAGTTTATTAGTACATCAGTTAACTCACTTCATTACTTTTGTTTGTGTGTGTGTTCCTTTAACAAATTTGAGTATTTAATATAATATCATTAACTATAATCACCTTTTGTACTTTAGACTCTTAGAATTTATTCATCATTTAACTCAAAGTTTGTACACTTTGATCAACATCTCCCCCTTTCCTCTCCCCCTCAGCCCCTGGAAACCACAATTCTAGTCTATGGTTCTACAAATTCAACATTTTTAATTCTGAGGGTGTGAAGAAAAGGCAACCTTTGTACTCTGTTTGTAGGAATGGTAATACACCCATTGTGGAAAATAGTCTCAAGGTTCCTCACAAAATTAAAAATAGCACTAGGATATTATCCAGCAAGCAATCCTACATCTAGGTATAGAGCCAAAGGAAATACAGTCAATATCTCAAAGAGGAATCTGTTCTCCCATGTTCGCTGCAGCATGATTCACAATACCAAAGATGTGGAAACAATCCAAGCGTCACAGTGGGTGAATGCATAAAGGATTCCATTGTGTGTGTGTGCTAAATACTATTTAACCATGAAAAGAAGGAAATCCTGGCATTTTCAACAACATGGATGAACCTGGAGAACATTATGTTAGGTTAAATAAGTCAGACATAGAAAGACAAATACTGCATGATCTCACTTATATATGCTTTTTACTTTCAAACTATTTACATATATATTTCATTTCCTCTATAAAACCATAGAATTTTAAACACAAAATAATCTTAAAATGTTTTATTGGATGTGGCTCTACATGTAATTAGAGCTTCCATCTGCTCAAGAGTGGGGACTCCAGTGTTTTATTCATCGTGGTCTCCCCCTAGTTTTATAGTGTGTTTGACATTTAGGAGGCAGATAATAAAACACCTTAGTTCAAACCTTCCTTTGGACAGAGTCCTGGGAATTTAGTAATGGCAGAGTCAGAAGTCTTAGCAGCTAAAATCACAGCACTGATAGGCCTCAGTGTGCTGTCTGCTGCTGTTTAAGCACAGCAGGTTACGCATGGAAACTACCCACGACTAAAATTTGTCTTGTGGGTCAATCACCTGGTTTGAGAACTAAGAACTTCTCTGACTATATTTTTCACTTACTACCTGTGTACCAAATATAAGGTTTCTATTTTTCCTCTAATTTAAAAATCAAAGGCATCCAGTAAAATAGGTAAATAGACAATTTGTCTAGCTATCCACCTGGTTTTCCTTACAGAACCATTTCAAATTTCATTTTTTCCCTTCTCTCTCTCCCTTAACCTAGTACTATAAATATCCTTTTGGCATTTTATGCTAATTACACATTGGTGAGGAAAGACCACACACATCAACCTGAATTTCCTCACATCTATAACCAAGGAGACTGGCATGAGGGGAAGTCAGGCAGCAGCATGGAGCCAAAGCAGATGCAGCCTGCCTTGGAGAGCTAGTCCCTGAGGCTTTGCTCAGATGGGCACACGGCAGCTGGTGACACTCTCTGACCTGGCTGGCCCCCTCAGCAGAGAAAACCCTGAAAATATGCCTCTCCACCATCTCTTGAACATGAGGCTTCACTGCTAAATCCCCAAGAACCTACTCTTGATTGAAAGGTTTCCAGCTCCACCAGTTCTGAAGTCTAAAGCAGCATCAAACAGGCCACCTGCTCTCCAGAGGAGAAAAGCAGCAGAAGGGCCTGGGAGCTCAAGCACAGGCCCTGCTCATGTTCTGGAGGTCCAGATGGGTTAATCACCACATTTCTAAGCATTAAAGCAGTGAGCCAGCCACAGTGACACCTACAAAGATGATGAAGGTGTCCTTTCTGTCCCCAGGAGGAATTTGCATAGGCCAAGTAGGTTGTGTTTCTGAATAATGGTGCAAACTAGCATGTCCCTGAATAATAGTGCAAATTTATATGTGATCGACAACCTATGAGAGAAGCTCTAAACAAGCATTCTAAGAGGGAATAATTAATTCTAGCCACATGGCTAAGGAAAAGGTTAAAAAGCCAGAGTAAACACCTATCAGTGACTAGCTACCACATACCTCCTATCCTTCCCCAAACAACCAACACTACCTACTCACACCACCTTGTTCATGGGGACAGGGCTTTCCACTTACCGCTAACCTCAAAGCGACGCATCAAGTTAAAGAGAACAAGCCCTTCCAAGAGAATGTGTCACAACTTAATTAACGGTTATATCATCCCAAGCAATATTTTTTCAAGAGTTAAGAAAAAAGTGTCAATAATTTAACCCAATTCAAATTACTTCATATAGGTTGAACATTTATGTAGTATAGGTCATAGTTTCTATATAAGTGCACAGTCCCTGACAGCTATTTCTCAGCAATCTGTTGCATAGTGAAGTTGCTGTGGAAACATTTTAAGCATTACATTGAACATATGTAGTAATTTGATATTTAGAATATATATATTAGACTATAGATATAAAAATAGGATAGAATACTGTAGAGAAGCAAAAATGAACTTTTCTTAGTGTTCATGAATTACATCTATTCAGAAAATATTCTTCCAATAAATAATTGGTGGGACTAGTTATCTATGTCAGGTCTCATATTAGGTAATTTTGTATCTGACCCTAAGAACTAATAGTGAAGTCAACAATAGTCATGAACACATAAAATACAGCATTTCAAACCAACTGGGATGGCTATTAAAACAATGGGCTATATATATATTTGAAAAATATTAGATACCTACTTCCTACAAATACAAAAATATTAGATACCTACTTCCTACTGTTTTAAGTATCTAAGGAATAGACTGTTAAAATATCTAAAGTAGGCCCAAAATGGGGTTGCTCATGCTAAGCCTTATGCGAGTAAACCAAAACCTAAGTTTCTATGCTCAGTTTTTCCCGGAAAAGAAAGGCCTAGCTCAACCAATCTCTGCTTGCTTGCTCAGCACAGGTTACCTAACCCTGCTCTGCCTCAACCAGTCAGCAAATACCCAGTATAACCTCCTTGTTTCTGGTCATTTTGGTCTATAAATATCTCTCGTTGTGCAGCTCTTCAGAGCTCCTTTCTATCTGCTAGATTGGATGCTGCACAATTCATGAATCGCTGAATAACAGCTTACTAGTAAATTATCTGTGGAAAATTTCCCTTTACCAAGACCCACTTGACATTTTGGTTTATTGAACATTACACCCAATAACTGCAGAGTACACATGGAACATCCCCCAAGATAGACATGTGCTCAGCCATTAAAAAAGTCTCGCTGAATTTCAAATAAATCAGAGTACGTTCATTGATTACAATGGAGGTTAGAGATTAGAAATCAATAACAGTAAGATACCTAAAAGTCCCTAGATATTTGAAAATTAAACAACCTGATAATTAAATATACTTGACTCGAAAAATAAATCATAAAAAAATTAGAAAATATTTCAAATTAAATTATAATAAAAACAGAATCTATCAAATCTTGGGTGAGGCAAGTAAAATAGTGCTTACAGAGAACTTGAGTGTTAAATGCTTAGATCAGAAATGTGATAAGTACAAAATAAACAACCTAAGCTACTACCTTAAGGAGTACAAAGAGAATCAAACTTCAAGTAAGTAGAAAAAAATAGTAAGAATAAATCAAAATTAGTGAAATAGAAAACAACCCATTAAAACATCAACAAAACTAGAAATTAATTCTTAGAAAAGGTTAATAAAATTGACAAGCCCTGAGCAAAACTGTCGAGATGAAAAGAGAGGAAACAGAAATTACCAATTTCAGGAATAAAGAGAGGATATTACTAAGAACTTAGAACATTAAAGACATTTTTAAAGGATGTTATAAACAATGAAGTACAGTCATTCCTCAGTATCTAAGGAGAATTCATTTCAGGACCCCCACAGATAGCAAAATCTGAGGATGTTCAAGTCCCTTATATGAAATGGCCTAGTATTTTGCATATAACCTGTATTGGCACATAAGCTACAGCAGGGTGTGCCTACACATCACTTCATTTGCCTGGACTCATGGCACATGGCAAATTTGAGTTTTCCTTTTTGGAACTTTCTGGAATTTCTTTTTTAAAAATATTCAATCTGTGTTTGTTTGGAGGGCTGATTGTACCAATAAATTCAATAACTTAGGTGAAATGGACCAATACCTGTAGAAACAGTTTACCAAAATGTACTAAAGAAACAAAAAAAATGTATAGCTTTATATTTATTTCAAAAATTGTGTATAGATAAAATATTTGCACCACAAAAATACTAGGACTCAATGGCTTTATTGGTGAATTCTATCAAACATTTAAGAAAGAAAGAAAACCAACTGCATACAAATTCATTTAGAAAATAGGAGAGTGGGGAGATTTCCCAATCTGTTTTAAGAGGCCAGCATAACTCTTATCCCAAAATTTAACAAGATTATTACAAGACAAGCAAATTATAGGCAAATATTATTCCAGAACATATGTATTTATCCTTAATAAGATATTTGTGTATGAAATTAACAACAAAAAGAAAAAAAACAGCAGGCAGGGTTTATCTCAGGAATGAAAGTTAGTTTTAACCCTTGAAAAACAATATAATTCACTATATGAAGAGAATAAAGTAAAAATTGAGTTATTATCTAAAAAGCAGTCCAAAAATATATTTGGCAAAATAAATTACCAAAGAATAATAGTAATTTAAAAATCTCAGAAAACCAGTAAAGACATGAACTTTCTCAACCTGATAAAGGGTATTTATAAAAAGTCTTCTGCTAATAATGTTGAAGGCTTTTCCTCTCAGATTGAGCTTAAGGAAAGATATATACTCCTACCACAACTTTTCTACATTGCATTAGAGATCTAAGAGAGGGAATTAAAGCAAGAAAGTGTAATAATTGTATTAAGATTGAAAGGGAAAAAGCAAAATTGTTATTTGCTGATGATATGATTATATACATAGAAAATGCTAAGTGATCTGCAGAAACCTATTTGAATTAGTAAATATATTTGGCAAGGTCACAGGATTTCACGTCAATATACCAAAGTTATCTGCATTTCCAAATACAAGCAATAAATAATTTTATCATCTAAAAAGTCAAACTACTAGGAAGAAATATAATAATAAGGGACATCTATACTGAAAACATGAAAACACTGCTGAGAAAAATTTAGATGCCTTAAACAGTGAATACCATATTAATGGATTTAAAGGCTCAATATTGTTAAGATGTCAATGCTTCTCAAATTTATGTATAGATTCACTACAATCTCAATCAAAAGATTACCAGGCCTACAATAGACCAGACATGGAAGCAATCTATGTGTCTATCAATAGGTGAATGGATAAGAGGTGGTAAATATATACAATGGAATATTACTCAGTTATAAAAAAAAGAAATCTTGCCATTTGACACAATATGGATGGACGTAGAGGGTATTATGCTAGTGAAATAAGTCAGACAGAAAAAAACAAATACTATATGATTTCATTTATATGTGAAATCTAAAAATAAATAAATAAACAAAATAGAAAAAAACTCAATAATACAGAGAACAAACTAATGGTTGCCAGATGGGAGAGGAGTTGAGAAGTTGGGTAAAAAATGTAAAAGGGACTAAGAAATACAAAGTGGCAGTTATATTTTAAAAGTATATGAATTACAACATAGGGAACATATCCGCAATATTTTAATAACTAAACTATGTATGGTGTCAGATAGGTACTAGACCTTCAGGTGATCACATCATAAAGTATAGAAATGTAATAACTAAGTTGTATACCTGGAACTAACATAATATTGTATGCCAACTATAATCAGAACATTAATTAATTTAAAAATATATTATCAAGCTTTATTTCAGTAGACAATAACAAGCAAATTCCAAGACTTACACAGGAATGCAAAGAACCTGGAATAGTCAAGAGAATCTTGAAGCAGAATAAAATTGGAAAACTTTTGCAATACGATTTAAGACTTGTTCCAAAGCTACAATATTTTTTAAATGGGGTATTGGCATGCAGATAGTTAAATAGTTGAATAGAACAGAATCAAGACTTGATCATATTCATCAGTTCATTGACTGGTTGATTTACAAGAAAAGTATCAAGGAAACAGGGAATAGGGAGTGATTGCTAAAAGGGTATGGGTCCCTTTGGAAGTGATGAAAATGTTTTGAAACTTAATAAAAGTGTTGGTTGCACAACACCATGAATGTTCTAAATGTCACTGAATTCTACACTTTAAAATGGTTAATTTTATGTTATGCAAATTTCACCTTAACAATAACAACAACAGAAGAGCATCAAGGGAACTCAGTGGAGTAAAGGAAAGTCTTTTCAACAAATGGCTCTAGAACAACAGGATATCCATCTGAATTTTTTTTTTTAAAGAACCTTGACCTTTTACCACATGCCATTTGCAAAAATCAATTCAAAATAATCATAAATCTGTATGTACAAGCTAAAATTTGAATGTTTTAGAAGAATCAGGCCTCTGTGCACTTGAGATAGGCAAAATTTTTTTAGACAGAATACAAAAAGAACTAATCATTAAAAAAAATTTTTTAAATGTATTTCATCAAGATACAGAAATTTTTGTTCATCAAAGATCACTACTAAGAAAATGAAGAGACAAGATTGAAACTTGAATGAGAAAATACATATATTTGGCAGAGAATTTGTATCTGAAATCTACAAGAAGCTAGAAATCATTAACAAAAATAATAAATAATAAGTTAATTATGTTAAGATAAAATAAACAAATCATTAAAAATTGTAAAGTGGGCAAAACTTTTTAATACTTTACAAAAGAAGATATATGGATAACCAACAACACTTAGTGGTCAATATCATTAGTCAACAATTACATGCCAGTTAAAAATCACAAAGGTACCACTTTACACACAGTAGAATGGTAGTAATTAGAAGGTCTAACAATATGAAATGTCAAGGACATAGAACAACTGTAATTCTTACACTTTGCTGTGGGAATATTAATAAGTACAACTGCTTTGGAAAACTTTACAAATGCATTATAACCCATTGAATAAAATAGAAAATCATGTTCATACAGATACAAATAAATACATTAACAAATAAGTAAAAATTTTTATGAAGAGTAGATACTTAGACGGTTTCAAAGTAACTCCTCACAAAATGCTTACTATAGTTGAACCTTGCACAACACAAGCAGAGTGGGGGCAGGGGGTGGGGGAAGGGCAATTAGGTGCATCCAGCCCCTCTCAGTCAAAAACCTGAAGTATAACTTTTGACTCTACAGTTGATGCTTCCCATCTGCATTCTCATATTCAACTAACCCCAGGTCAAAAACAACACTTTTATTGTCTTTAAGATTTTATTTATTTATTTTTAGAGATGGGAAAGGAGAGAGAACGAGAGGGAGAGACATAGAAATGTGTGGTTGCCTCTCATGCACCCTCTACTAGGGACCTGACCCACAACCCACACATGTGCCCTGACTGAGAAACAAACCAGTGACCCTTTGGTTTGCAGCCCAGCACTCAATCCACTGAGCCACACCAGCCAGGACAAAAAATCAGCACTTTTAATCTGCAGTAAGGAAACTGCAGTTAGGAGTGCAAAAATACCGTTTCAGTCCCAGGTTGATTGAATCTGCAGGTTGGAAACACATGGATATAAAAGGCCAGCTCCATTTATTGAAAAAAAATTTGCATGCAAGTGGACCCATGCAGTTCAGACCCATGTTAAGGGTCACTGTGATTTAAAAAGGATAAAAGAGTAACATAACTGTGGAAAAGCCCTACAGACAGCACCTTAATTAAATGATCCAAATGAGTATAATCAGCAATGGCACAAATGGGGAATCTCATGCCACCAGATAAGAAACAATGAGAACAGATTTGCTTCTTAGACATGCCCACCAGTGTATTCCTGTGTGTAACCCAAATGTAATCACAAGGAAAGAAAGTAATCAAATGAACCCAAATTGATGGAAATTCTACAAAATATAAGAAGCATTACAACTAAGTGCAACATGTGATGCTGAACTGGATCCTTTTGCCATAAAGAATATTATTGGGACATTGGAAAAATGAAGAATGCAGAATTAGATAGTTTAATGTGTTGATGTTGATTAGCTGATTTCGATGATTCTATTGGATAATATCCTTGTATGTAGGAAATTCACATTGAATTTCCATATACAGGTTATGGAGTATCAGGTCAGTGACTTCCTCTAAAATAATTTAGGAAAGTATATAAGTTCATTACTCTGGAGTTATAACTTCTAAGTTTGCAATTCTTTAAAAAAATTTTAAGACAATTATCTAAAATAATAGAATGTAAAATACATTCCAAATATGGAAATAAAAAAACAAAACTATGGGTAGTTTTACATACATATCTATGGGAATCTAAAGAAAGAGCTTTGGATGAAGAGTTGGGGAAGTTAGAAAGGATTCTTGTTTGTGATTAAAAGTATTTCTGTATTGCTTTCATTTTTATACAATAGCATTTTCATATGTTGCTTATATAAAGTGGGAAAGAAGAAATAAAATTATCACTGTTTGCAAATTATATGATTATATACTTGGAAAATAAAATTAAGTTGAAAACTACTACAAGCAATAAGAGAATTCAATAAGGTAGCAGAGTAGAAAATTAATACACACAAATCAATAGAAATCATATATACCTGAAACAAGTTACAAAATGTAACAGGAAAAGAAACCCATTCTTAATTATGACAAAATAAATATAATTTGTAGAGGAAAAAACAACATATCAGTTCTGTGTGAATTAATTTAGAAATGTAATATAATCTCAAAAGTATCAATAGGTAATTTTTAAAAACTAAAAAAAAAAGTGATTTTAAAGTTCACATGGAAAAGTAAACAGAAATAACTTGAAAACTTTTGAAAATGCTATAGAACTACCATGTTAAAAACAGATGATAAACTCTTCATATACAATCAGTGAGACATAGCTGGCAGTCAGGATAGATAATGGAACAAAATAAATGTGGAACAAAACCAATATCCAGAGATAGACCTAAAAACACTGGCATCCGAAATGACTGGAGACTAGATGGACTTTTCAACACACGGTGATGGGAAATCTAGACAGCCACCTGAAAATAAGAATGGCTAAATTTTACATTCCATAATATGTTAAGTTCCATAAGGATGAAACAATTAAATATTTTTAAGAACCTTAAAGTTACTAGAAGAAAACTTGAGCAAAATCCTTTATAAACCTGAAGGCCTAAATATGATTCAAAATCTAGAAGCTATTAAAGAAAAGATAGATAAACAGTTATCTTCACCTCCACAAAAATAAAAACTTCTACTCAGTAAAAACAAAAATATAAACAAGGTCAAATTAAAAATGATTACATGGGAAAAGTATTTAGAAGTTATACTAATAATATATTGCTAATCTTTCTAATACATAAAGAGCTTCTAGAAAATATTTCATAAGGCTAAGACCGATAGCTTAACAGTAAATGAAGAAAAGAGATGAAGAGGCTTTTTGCAGGAGGGAAAATATATTCCTTAAGTGAAAAAAATATATAAGCCTTATTCATAGTAATAGAAATACAAATTAAAAGCATACTAAAATACAAATTTTTCTATCATATTAGCAAAAATTTCAACCATTTCACGGCATATGTTGGTGAGGCTGTAGGGAAAGGACATTTCCACGTATGGCTTGGCAGAGCACACCCTGACCCAGGGAGGCAACCTGGCTGCCACTACCAGAAGTGCAAATACGCTCACCATTTGACTGGGCAATTACATTTAAAGAATGTGTCTTTTTTAAAGAATGTATCTTAATCATACATCTGCCCTCATAGGATATAATGTCAATCTTTTTTTCTTAATAATTATTGTTTTTATGCTTCTAAAATTTATTTTCTATTTTTCAATTACAGCTTATATATAATATTAGTTTCAGATCTACAACATATAATAGACATCTACGTACCTTAAGAAGTGATCAGCCCAATAAAAATAGTACCCATCTGACATCTTATATAGTTATTAAAATATTATTGACTATGCAATCCCTATTCTGTACTTTGCATCCCCTTAACTATTTTTATAAATGGCAATTTGTACTTCCTAATCTCTTTCACCTTTTGTAATGTCAGTCTTATTTGTTAAAACATTGCTTATAATAGCAAAGTATTTGCCAATGACATTAATAGTCATCTTAAAAATATCATCAACCTGAAAAATCCATCAACTGGGGCCAATAAGTCATACTACACTCTTACAATGGAATATGCAATACTAGTTTTTTCAAAGAGGGAGAAGCTACAAATAATATAATATGCTATTAAGTTTTTTAAAAAGCAAGGCACAGAACAGTGAATATATTTAACAATGTGTTTGCAAGAAAAATAAAAATAATAAATATGCACTTTTATTTGCTTATTAGAGGGAAAGATATTGTAGAAGGACACAAAAGCAACCATTAAAATGAGGATTGGGTTTGAATAGAGGTACGGATAAGAGCAGTTTTTCTCTATATTGCTAATTTTAATCACCCCACAAGGTGTCGGATAAAATTGGCTGGCAATATTTAACTATTTTGATCTACAAAAATGGTAATTTCTAATAGTTAACATTATTGCAATTTTATAGATTTTGAATATATGTGAGACTGTTGGAGACTATAGGAGATGATAATATTATTGGAATGGTACAATATGATTAATTGCATTAAATCAAAATATAGATACATGTCATCTGAGAATTGGTATGTTTCCTTTCACTGGACAAAGTTAATTCATGATCTTTATTTTGTGCCTTGGCTAACTGAAGTCTCAAAAATGTATTGACATTTAATGGTTGTCATGTTTTCACTTGCTTTTTTCTTCTTAATTTTTGTGCATGCTTAAAAATTTTTTTTGTAATATTACAAAAGGTATAGTAGCTGGTAAAACTGATAATCTCCATATCTAGGGAAAATCAAAGACGTAAATAGTAGAGGCATATACCCTAATAAATTAAGTCTTGAATTTAGATAATCTCATAAGAGGTACAATAGTCCCCCCTTATCCTCAGCAGACATGTTCCAAGACCCCCAGTGGATGCCTAAAACCACAGCTAGTACTGAACCTCATACTATATTTTTTCCTATACACACATACCCATGATAAAGTTTAACTTAGAAAGTAGGCAATTCCACAGATAGAAGATTAGTATTTACCATAGATCTTAGAAATCTCAGCATATAAATTTTTTTCTTATTGACAGCCTTCACCTTTTCACTTAAAGGAAGCACTTTTACAAAGGCTTCTCTTCAGCATATCAGAGCTGCTGGCATCACCACTCTTATGCTTCGGGGGCATTGTTAAGTAAAATAAGGGGGACTTGAACACAAGCACTGCACTACTGTCACAGTCACCTAATAACTCAGTTGGCTGCAGAGTAACTAACGGGTAGGGAGCATCTATAGTGTGGAAACTCCGTACAAAGCAGTGATTCACATCCTGGGCAGGACAGAGTGGGACTGTGCGTAATTTCATCATGCTGCTCATAGTGTGAAATTTAAGACATACATATTGTTTTTTCTGAAAATGTTCTTAACATTTTTGGACCAAGGTTGACCACAGGTAACTGAAAACATGGAAAGCAAAACCACAGATCAGAAAGGACTATGGTAATGGAGGTCAGTGACTGTAGTGTAATCAAAGAGTCAAGATAAACACAAAGTTGTTTGTTGCCACTTGGAACTTTGAAGATATCTCCCTCTTGGTAGCAGTAAGAATAGGAAGACATAGCATATAAACTATTAAGGAGAATCCCGAAGACTAAGCGAGAAATATGGATTAAACATAAATAAAAAGTTCAGGTTGGACCTCAAGTTCAGGTCCTGGAGAGACATATGATATAATCCAAGATTTTTTTTAAGATTATCTGTACCATGAGTTAATATTTTCTCAAAAAATCTTAAGGTAGGATTGGGATGATCATTCTACCAGAAGCAGAGAGATAAACCTCCATTTCACAATTCTGATTAATACTTCCCTCTAAGTCCACAATTACTCACTTGTATTGGTAGCTCACAAAGTCTCCTTCTCTTATTACGATGTTCTGATTTTACCATGGTTTGTAAACAATGTATCAGACCCAAATGGTCTCTAGGTAGAAGCTGTTTCCTGCCTGATGTTATCAGTAGTCAACTTGTCAAGGTGCAACAAGTCTCCTTCAAGTCCCGGACAATACAATGACTAGTGAGTAGTTCCTCACTTTCCCAGTCTTTCTTTCTTTCTTTTTTAAATTAATGTCTTAATTGTTGTACAAGTACAATTTTCTGCCTTTTTCCCCACCCCTCCCCACCAACGCAGCCCTCCCTGCCTCCCTCCCCTATTTCTGCCCGCCTTGTTGTTGTCCATGTGTCCTTTATAACTGTTCTTGTAAACCTTTCACCCTTTCCCCCCATTATCCCCTCCTCTCTCCCCTCTGATCATTGTCAACCTGTTCTCAATTTCAATGTCTTTGGCTATACTTTGCTTGCTTGTTCATTTTGTTGATTGGGTTCCTGTTAATGGTGAGATCATATGGTATTTGTCTTTCACCTCCTGGCTAATTTCACTCAGTGTAATGCTCTCCAGTTCCATCCACGCTGTCGAAAAGGGTAGGAACTCCTTTTTCCTCTCTGCTGAGTAGAATTCCATTGCATGGCTAGCCATCAGAGATATGCAAATTAAAACCACAATGAGATACCACTCACACCAGTCAGAATGGCCATCATAAACAAGGCAACAAACAACAAATACTGGAGAGGTTGTGGAGAAAAGGGGACCCTAGCGCACTGTTGGTGGGATTGCAGACTTGTACAACCACTATAGAAAATAGTATAGAATTTTCTAAGAAAACTAAAAATGGATCTGCCTTTTGACCCAGCAATTCCACTTCTAGGATTATATCCTAAGAACCCTGAAACACCAATCCAAAAGAACCTATGCACTCCAATGTTCATAGCAGCACAACTTACAATAGCCAGGTGCTGGAAGCAACCCAAGTGTCCATCAGTAAATGAATGGATACTAGTCTTTCTTGACTCACAATGAAATAAAGGGGAAGGAGCCAGGGAAAAGAAGCAACAATAGAGAAGTGGAGAGAAAAAGAGTAGAGGAAAATGGCTAAAAAACATAGGTCTGAAGACTCTAAATAGATGGTCACTTAATTTGAGCCAATTTTGGGAAGAAGTTCTCAGCACTCTGTTTAACAAAAACTCAAAATGCTGAGAGGCACAAACATTGACCAGAAAGATAGGAAATTACCAAACTTAAATGTAGATGACAGAAGGAAATACATTTGATTACAACCAAGAAATAGAAAAATATAGCCATCATTCAAGGCCTTCCTACAAACCTGAAAATAAAGAAACATTTTGGAGAGGAAGGGAAGGAATGAAACAAGCACATATCTGATTCAGGCAGAAGGAATATAGACCATGTGAGGAACATGTAATTTACAGATTAGCGAAATGCTGCAGCTTCATCTGTTTGCTCCTCTTGCTCTTTGTCCCTGGGGCTTCTAGCTCAGGATGTTGGTTCAACATGCTTTTTTAGAGTTGAGAAATTAGAGCATAGGTCTTATTAAAAAGGCCAATTATTTCAGTAAAGGTGAAAAGTGAAATTTAAAATAATTAGATCTTCCTTAAATTGATTGGATCCTGGTCCATCTACTTTTTTACTCTTTATGGTATTGAAAGTCATTTTTCTCCCAGGGAAAAACCAAGTAATTTGTCCTTAAGAAGTAAGAGATTGATCTGCGAGATTCTGAATGTAGGAGATCACAGGAAACTATACAATGCAGGATAACAAGGATCCCTTAAATGAGAATTGATCCTATTATAAATCATCTATCAGGCTGGCTTGCCCATTACAATGCTATGAGAAAAAAAGGATCACAGTGAAAATAAAGTTTGCTCCTAACTTCCAATTTTCAGTGTATGCTTAATGACAGATCTACAGAAGTTTACAGAGATTCTTGGAGTCTAGTAACACAGAACAAGTTGAACCAATTTTAATGGAAGTTTATATTTGAAATATTACATTGTGAATATCCACAATGTCAATATATCACTACAACAAAGAGCACTTGTTTTTTTTTTAATCTCAAAAACAATTCAAACCCAATTTCTGATCTGTAAGACATAAAGAGGATTTCCTAGGTTTACCTTATATAAAAGGAAAAAAAGAGAAGAGAGAAATTAAGACAAACTCTTTACTTAGAGCGATATCAGAACATGACAAACTTTTCTTTTGGTATCTCAGGGTCTTGTGCCCTGGTTGCCTCATTTTGCTGGGAGGAAACAAAAAGGCTCAGGAGGTCTCATACTAATTTGAAAAAGAAAGTCATTAAGCATAAGGGTACCCAAAGGCTTTGGCCAACATCTGCTCTAGGATGAAGCTGATCCATTTTGGAGAATTAAGAGTCTGTAACTAGGTACTAAAAGTAAAGAAGTCAATTTCTGAGAGTAGTCCCTTCTGTGGAATGATTCATTCAAGTTTAGTGATTAACCAGAAGCTCTTAGTAGCTTGAGAAGTGAACTAATGTCCTTTTTCTGGAAAGAACTGTTCTGTTCTGCATTATTATTTCACTGTCCAAGGTGGTATCAAGTTTTGTGAGGTCTGAAGTTTATACAACATAGTGGAGGGCATTTTTATAGAAAGAACAATTATTAATATAAAACTTGTTAGAAAAGTCAATATTCTGAATGAGAACTTACAAGAAATTATAAATTCATAAAAGCTGATAAATAGACATCACAAAATTAATATAAGCACAATGTTTTTATTAATGATCTGCTACACACTAAACTTCTTTTTCATATACTTTTCATAACCTTTGAATAGTTTTTAACATTGGCCGTTTTGCAATATATTATCCGTAGATCTAACAAATACATAATTCAGTCTAAAACACAGCTGATGAAACTGGTATTACAGTACTAATAGTTTAAAAAAAACAAGAGCATTGCAGGGCTGGGTGAAAAAGTTTAGGGGATTAAGGAAAAACAGAGAAGCACTCCATAGACACAGATGACTGCATGATTCCCAGAGAGTAGGAAGGGGGCAGGGGCGGTATAGGGGGTGTATATGGTGAAGAGGGAGACTTGACTTTAGGTGTAAACATACAATACAATATAACTATGATATATTGTAGAACTGAATACATGAAGCCTATGTAATTTTATTAACCAATGTCACCCCACCAAATTCAATAAAAATTTAAAAATGTAAAAAAGTCAGTTTCAAAACTTGTTATTGGTAATGAGATAAGTTATGTTGCTATGCATAAAACATGACTTCACACTTAGCTCTACTGCATCTGTAATACTGCTATAGGTCGTATGCCCTACATACATAGCAATGTTGTTAAATATCACACAAATTTCATCAAGAAAGAGAAAATGATTGTGCACTGAAAATTTTATATGGTGCATTAAGTATATTTTATAGAGCACAACTCCCATTTTTTGTAGGTAGTAATGAGAACTGAATTCACCTCAAAAATTTACATATCTGAGGATTGGAAGACTTTTCCATAGGCAATTTGGTTTCCTACACTGCAAGTATTATTTTCATTACTCATGTACTTCCACGCCAGGAGTGGTAGGGCATGTTTATATTATAATGTAACATCTGGCCTTGCACCTTTCTTACATTGCTTCAGGAAGTTGGCATGGTGGCCAGTAGGATTACTCCTGGAAGCCATTCCTACACCAGAACAGCTAACAATAACTTAACTGTACATGAACATGTGACCCACATACATAAATCCCACAAAACTCAAAACTAAAACTCATCTTTCCTTGGCTGGAGCCTGAAAATGCCTGTGGTCACTCCAATATTCCCTCAATATGAGGGGAAAATTGACTAGCCAATTGCAGTCAAAACATTTTATTTTGCAAATCTTATGAAGACACATGAATGTGCAATCACATTATCAGCTTCTCTCCCAGAGCCTTGGAAGGAGCCCATCTGTGCAAGCTAGGGGCTTTAAAGCTAAAGCTTCATTAGTTTCATGGTAAGCCCACGTTACACACTGGCCACATTAACACAGTTTAGAAATACTGGGTCTGCCCCTCCATGCATGCTCACGGCCACAAATGCCAGTTAGGACTTCAGCATCTTTGTTCAGCAATTGCTCTCATGCTCTCCTGTCTCAAACTCCAACCTCTTCCTTTTCCTAACCTTCCACATTAGCCTCATCATTCTCCATTTTGTTTTCACACTTCTCACATCAGAACCATAAACTGATTGCTAATTGGAAGGTGAAGAATCTTGATCCTCTAAAGAGCAAGTTTTCTTAAGTTTAGGAGAGCCGGAGATTAGTTTAACTGTTGATTAATGAGTTGTTGGTGGTGGTAGGCTATGAGAGGGACTTTTTCTTGGAGCCAGGTATGCGACCATATGTAAATCAGGTGTGAGAGCTGCATTCACGTTCACTCTATCATTCAATCCTCACAGCATTCTTATGAGGTAACAAAGTAATCAACATTTTTTAAAATGAGGCAATAAATTCAAAGTTTCAGTCATTTGCCCAAGAACACACTGTTAGTAAGCATTTGAGGATCCGTCTGCAGTGATACAGACTCCCAGTTGCTTAATTAAATATGTGCTGAGAGCAGGTTGGCAGAGCCGCATTTTACCATAGGACTTAGGTTGACTGTGTCCCTTCAGTGTCTATGTGCATGCTCCAGTCACTGTCATCAGGTATACCAAATCCCTCCTCGGGGCCCAAAGCAGTCCGGCTGTCTCTGTAAGACAAGGTTAAGCATAGGAGGAGACTTTGTCCTATACCATTTGATTTTAAGCTTCCTTAGCATCTTGACAGTATACTATCCAAAGCACAGGAGTTCAGAAATTATAGGGATAACATGGACATGGATAATTTTTCTTCAGATGATAGCCATCAGATATCCACAAATAAATGTCATTCTGTTTATTCACAGAGAAGAAAAAGGACACATTTTTAAAGGACTATATGTCTTTTTCAGGGGAGCATGTCTGAGACTATGTAGATGAAAAAGAGAAATTCCAAAAGAAAACACATATAAAATAAACTGAGAAATAAAGTACCAGGATATAGGGATGAACATGATAACAGAAATAATCAAGAGAAAATTAATGGAAAATTTTTAACTGATTAAAAATTCCTCTGATCTTCATCACTGCAAGACCCTCGGGGATAAGCAGCTGACACCCTGCTTTCATTTTCCTCTCATGCTGACGTCTTCGCAGAGAAATAGAACCAACTTCCCTTCTGTGTCCTACCACCCACCATCATCTGCTCTGATCCTATGATCCTTCCCTCTTGCTAAATGAACCAGAGAAACTATCTTTTCTTCTACTTAAGGCCACTTACTTTATTAATATCATCCCAATGTGTA
Source organism: Anoura caudifer (assembly GCA_004027475.1). Classification (NCBI taxonomy): domain Eukaryota; kingdom Metazoa; phylum Chordata; class Mammalia; order Chiroptera; family Phyllostomidae; genus Anoura; species Anoura caudifer. Next base: position 21,092 of record PVKU01011041.1, on the reverse strand, counting down.
TACTCCAAAATCTTACACAGTCCATTAGCCTGTTTCTTATATTCTTATGTTTTCCCTCTCCCTGGGATATTCTCGTTAGCTTAGCAATTGTTTTTGTTACCAGAGTAGTACACAGGCATAGTATAAAAAGTCAAACAGTAAAACTAAACATATTATGGGAAGGAGCAGCCCCCTGCATTTTGCTTCCCAGAGGCAATCTCTGCCAGCTCTGAACTCTTCCCTATGAAAGTCAACTTCCTCTTTCCAAGCTCCTAATTGCTCCTATGCCTATTTGTTTGTTTGTTCGTTCGTTTGTTTGTTTCAGACATTAATTATTGATTTTCCACTAAGAAAAATTTGTGGTTATAGCAATATTTAGTGTTTATACTATCAAGCTACTATAAAAACATAGTTTCTGGCTGAGCCACATAGCATGGTCTGATTGCATTTCCTCTCTGAAGAATTTTGTTTGTTTGTTTCCTAGAGTTAACAAATGTTTTTGTTCATGTATTTGCTTAATTTTCTAGTTATCCATCATTAACTTATCCACAAACTCTCTGCTAGAGTCCTCTAAATAAATATAAAACATCTAATGGAAACCCAGATCTACGGGAATAAGCAAAGAGCATTGAAATTGGAAATATGTGGGTAAATAGAAAATATTTTCTTTCATTTTTCTTTTCTTAATTACTTTATAAGCTATTGACCATTGAAAACAACAACTATAACATGATATTATAGGGCTTATAATGTGTGTAGAAATAAAGTATTTAACAAGAGTGGCACAAAGGATGGGAGGTGATAAATAAAGTTAAATAGTCGTACTTTTTTTAGTTTCCAGGAAATAATGCAATATTGTAAATGCACTGATAAGTTGGAGCACACATTTCAATGTCTATAGAACAACTAACATGTATGCAAAAAAAAGTATATCTAAAGGTAAAAGAAAGAAATAAAATAGAATGTTAGAAACATCTTTTAAAATCACAGAATAGAAAAGGGGGTAACAGAGGGACAAAAAATGTAAGATAAATACAAAAAAGAAATATGAAGATAGTATGTATAAATTCAAACATATCAGTAATCACGTAATGTAATTTATGTAACATAGTATGCACACACCAATTAAAAGCCAAACCTTCTTAGAATGAATGAAAAAGTAAGACACAACTACATGTTGCCTACAAAAGACTCACATTAGATATGAACACAAAGGGTCTGAAAGTGAAAGGGTAGAAATATATATGTACCATGCAAAGTAAGCCTTACAAAACTAATATAACTACATTAATGTTACTAAAACAGACTTTGAGATAAAGAGTATTATCAAAGATAAAGGGGACTATTTTATTATAATAACAAGAGTAAGTCATTAGAAAAACATAAAAGTCCTAAGTGTCTGTACATCTAATAAGAACTTCAAATAAAAGAAGTAGGCATTGACAGGGACTGAAAGGAGTAATAAACAAATCCACAATTAGAGTTGGTGAGGTTGAGATTAACAACCCTCTCATTAACTGATAAAAAGGCAGACAAAAATTTGAAAAGATATATATCTGAGTAGTATTATTAACCAATTTGATCTAATGATATTTATACATTGCTACATGAGAAACTAAACAGTACACATTCTTTCCCATACACATGAAACATTTACTAAGATAGACTATATGCTGAGTGATAAAAGAGTATCAGTAAATATCAAAGGCCAGAATATGTGCTCTGGATACAACAGAATTCAATGTTTTAAAAAAAGATATCTAGAAAAAAAATCCTAACTATTTGAAATCAAGATAAAATACTTCTGAATAACTAATTGGTCAATGAAAAGAAATCACAGGAAAATTAGAAAATGGTTCAATGGAACAATAATGAATCAAAACAAAAAGCAATTTGTAAGATGAAGTTACAAGACTGTTTTAGAGGGCAAGATATAGCTTTACAGGCTTATGACAGGAAAAAATTAAGGTGTAAAACCCATAATCTAAGTCTCTACCTCAAAAATCTACAAAAAGTTGAAAAAAATATTGTAACTAAAAAAGAAGAAAATAGTTAACAAGCCAGAAATCTAGTAAATACAAATAAACAGTAACAATAGAAAAATTCAAAGGGAGATTTTAAAAAACAAAATTGGACATTTAAAAAGATCAATGAAAAGTGATAAAAATCCTATCATACCAATCAAGAAAATCAAAGAAAAAAAGGCCAACATCAGGAATGAAAAAGGGTTATCACTGTAGACCTTACAATCATTAAACAGATGGAAAGTAAGTATTATGTTGTCAATTAAGTTTCACAACATATATAAAATGATCATAAGTAAAACACAACTTAACCAAAATGGGCACAAGAAAAAATATCAAATCTTAATAGCCTCATATTATTAAAGAAATTGCAAAAAAAATCTTTATTGGGAAAATTTCTGGTTTACATAATTTTTCTCATGACTTCGTTGAAACATTTAAGAAGGCAACAATGCCATACCATACAATCTCTTTCAAAAAATGGAAAACAAGAAAATACTACCCAACCTATTTAGGATAATTTCACTAGAATGATTGTAATACCAAAGCCTAATACATTATTACAAGAAAAAACAAAACACACACCCCAATATCCTTCATGAACACACACACAATTTCTGGAACATATATTAGCAAATGTAATACAGTAATATAGAGAAAGAATAACAATACATCATAGTCAAGTTGGGTCTATTCCAGGAATTCAAGGTTGCTTTAAAAATTTTTAATGTTTTTCAGTGTATTTCACCACATTAAAAGGATAAAAGAAAACACGGACAACAGCAGGGTGATTGTGAGGGAGGCGGATGAGGGTATGTATAAGGGGACTAAATGGCAATGGAAAAAATACAATAAAAACTTTTTAAAAAAGAATAAAAGTGAAAGATATATAATCATTTCACTATATTAAAAAAGAACATTTGACTAAATTTGACACCTATTTATGAAAAAAAATGAGCAAAGCAGGGATAGAAGGTGATTTCCTCAGTCTGTTTAAAGCATCTGTGATAAACTACAGGTAGCATCATACTTAATGAAAAAATAATAAACATTTTCCTCTTTACTTCAGTAATACTCATCACTCCGCTCAACATTGCATGGGAGGTCTTAGACAGTGAAGTCAGTCCAAAATATAAATTAATAAAAACCATAAAGCATAAAAAGCTAGAAGTAAACTTTTCCTTTGTCACACAGGACAAAAATTTATGTAGAAAATCATAAAAACTATACAAAAACAAAAAACCTGAAAAACCTCTAGTACAAATAAGTGAACAGAGAAGGCCATAAATACAGATCAATAATAAAAAATAATAATTGTATATCTGCATCTTAGAAGCAAACAATATAAAATAAAATTATACAAATACTGGGTTTCTCACTTTCATTCAGTACTTAGATGGCTGTGAGAGCCTATCACTTTCACCCTAACCACCAAAATAAGCCAGAGAGGTACAGTACCACAACTTTTCTAAATTCATCAAGAACTAAGAATGCAAAAATGAAATAAAGTAACGAAAAACACATTAAGTAATGAAAATTCCAGAAAGTGACTAACTAGCTCTTTATAAGGGAGCTGTTCCCACTCCAGGTAAAGACCAGAAGGAAACAAAATCTACCATAGCTGTAAGGTGACACTGGCTCCCCCTCCGCCACTCAATGGCTGTGTGAGGACTGACATGACAATTAGAATTCTGAAAAGCCATAGTCACGAATCAAGTTAGGCACTAATATGGCAAACATTTCCTGTGGTACTTTACAGAGTACTAGCACAGTACACCAAAGCTGAGAGTAGGGCAAGGCAGTAAGAGCAAACACCCTTAGGCATGCAGAGCCTCTCCAAAATGTAAGGCAGCCACCACTGAATTGAATGGGTAGAGCGAGCAAAATGAGAGACATTGATTCAAGTGCCTAGGACTTACCTATAAAGTATTGGCATCAAAACTGAAGAACTGAGAGAGCACTTCCCCCATAACCTCCATCTCTAGGCACTCTAGACTCTCAGCTTTCAAGATGTGAGGGTGAAATAAGATATATTTCTCCACTGCTTTCTAGGCAAAAAGGCATCTTCCATGAATTGAAGCCTGAGACAAAACTGAAGAGCAAATGATACTTCTTAGCTGGCAGCTTGGCTATGAAATATACATATATCTGGAATATTGCTACTGTTCAGAGGGAAAAATCTTGATCTCTTTTCAAAGTATTTGAAACCACTGGTGAAATGCATTAACCCAAATCTGCAACAGAACCTAGAACAGAACCACTACACATCATATTGACAAAGCCTTACTTAGTGGCGTGACACAAGATCATGCACTTTTGGGGAAACAAATATGATTTACTGTAGTTTCTATGGTTTTTCATTTATGTGTGCCATGAAGTCAAACATTACATTAGAAAATTAAGGAGAAAGAAATGTGACTCATTGTCAAGAAAATAGTAAATAAAAGCAAATCCAGCTATAGTTCAGAAGTTTGAATTAACAGACAGTGACTTGAAACTATACTAAAAATGCTGAAGGAAATGGAAAACTAAATAATATATTTGAAGAGAACAAGCAACTTCTGAAGAAACATTGAAACACTTAGAAGAATCAAATGGAAATTCTCTTAGTGAAAATTATATTATTAGGTGAGGTTAACAACAAACTAAATTCCTTTAAGGAAAGAATCTGTGAACTTGAACACAGGTCAATAGATAGTACCGAAACTAAAGCACAATTAAGATAAAGAATGGAAAGGAAAACCAAAACAGAGCATATGAGATATGTTAGGTAATATTAAATGATCTAACATACATAATTGGAGTCACTGGAAAGAGCAAAGAGAGGATGGGGAAAGAAGAAATATTTAAAGAAATAATGACTAGGAATCTTTCAAAATTGATAAAAGATACCAACCTATACATCAGGAAGCTCAGGAAACCCCAAATAGTATCAATTCAGAGTAAACATACTTAAACATTTTATAGTCAAACTGCTGAAAACCAAAGATAAAGAACAAATTTTAAAAACAAACAGGGCTGGGGGTGGGACGACTTATTACACACAAGGGAAGAACTACACACATCATCAGAACAACAGAGGCCAGATCACAGTGCAATAGCATCTCAACGTGCTGAAAGGAAATAAACTTTTTATATCCAGTGAAATGCTAATTTTTTAGAAAGGAGAAATAGAAACCATTTTCAGGTAGACGAAAGCTGAAAAAATTTTAAATGCTAGTAAAAATTCATCAGTCTAAGTGGAAATGATAACAGTTATGAACAGATACCTGAGGAAGAAAAAAAAGCATGAAAAAAGATAAATACTAGGGTAAATAAGAATAACTTAAAAATGTCCATACATACACATTTACAATATTTTAAGTATAGTCAAAACACTATTACCTGTTTAAATTAAAGATTAACAATGTATTGTGCAATTTGTAGTATGTATACATGTAATATACAAGCACACAAACTCCCAAAATGTGGAACTGAGTTATATTGCTGTATGTAAAATATTAGTTGAAGGTAGATTGGGACAAAGTTGCAAAATGTAAACTTTAGAGCAATCACGAAAACATATCAAAGAAACTACACATCAAGAATTTCATAATGGAAAGTATAAGATATTTTTTAAACTCATGTGATTCACTCCATAGAAAGCAGGAAGGGAGGAGGAGAAAACAAATAAATAGGATAAATAATAGATATCAAGATGGGAGAGTTAAACTTAATTATTTCAATAATCACCTTAATTGGAAATGGACTAAATACTCTAAGTAAAATGCAGAGATTTTCATAATGCATAAAAGCAAGATCCAACTGTATGTTATTTATAAGGACATACTTTAAATATAGAGAAAAAGGCATACTGGAAGTATTGTAAAAGAATGGGAAAAGATGCACCATGTAAAAAGTGTAGGGAAGGTTATCTGGCCTCATCAAAGTGATCTCAAAATGAAGAGTGTCCCTAGAGATAAAGAAAAATCTTTTATAATGATAAAAGGACCAACTTATCAAGAAGACATAGCAACTTTAAATGTGCGCTCTTAAAAACAAAGTTTCAAAATGCACAAAAAATTAACAGTTAAGGGAGAAGTACACCAATTCACAGATAAAGTTAGAAAATTTAACATTCCTTTTTCAGTAATTGCTACAAAATAGTAGACAAAAATTAGTGAACATACAAAAGATTTGATAAATCATCATATAAATGATGATTAGGTCAGACACTACCAGCCAGCAGGATCTAATCAGCATTTACAGCTCACAACATCCACAATTGCAGAAAATATTTTTAAGTTCATATTAGAACTTTCACTAAGATAGACCATATTCTATGCCATAAAACAAGTATCAATAAATATTAATTCATAGAAATCAAAGAGAATATGGACTCTGACCACCATAGATTTAAATTAGAAATCAATGAAAATATGCTATTTAGAAAAATCCTCCCAAATGTAAAAAACAAACCTACAGTCCAAAGAATAAATCCAAGGAATATTTTAAGCTGGTGATAATGAACATACAATAAATTGTGGGGTGTAATTAAAGAGATGCTAGAGAAAAATCAGTAGCTTTACATGATTATAAGACAAGAAGAAACAAACTTCCAGTCAAGATGGAAGGGTAGGTAAATGCAGTATTTGGATTTTCCAACAACCACATCAAAATTACAACTAAACTACAGAACCACCACCTTTCAAAAATTACGTAAAATCTAGCTGAATGGGAGTTTGACAATTAGGAAGGTAAAAGAAGCTATACTGAGACTGGTAGGAGGGACAGAGATACAGAACAGGCTGGGCCCACACCCATGTGTGGAGAATAAAACTCAGGAAGCATATCTCAGCAGCAGAGCACCCCACTGAGGAGCAAGTGAATCCAGCCCCACACAAGGCCCTCAAGTTCAAGGTTCCAGTGTCAGGAAGAGAAATACCCATAACCTCTAGCTGTAAAAACCAGTGGGGATGTGGCTGAATGAGATGGAAGGCTCCTGGAGTCCCAGGCATTTCGTCTTAAAGGGCCCATTCACAGGCTTACTAGAACTCACCTCCTCTGAGCTCCAGTGATGAGGCCACAGCTTGAAAGGAACTAGGGACACACAGGGAGGAACTGAATTTCAGGGCATTAGGGTGCAAGCTAAGGGAGCAGTTTTCTACCAGAAAAATAGTACTGATGCCATTGTTTCTTTTTTTGAGGCCCCCACCACTTGCCAGCAGGTGGGCACCATATCTGAGAATCCTTCAACCTAGCTATCACTGTTCACCACACCCCAGTAATTCCCTGAGGGCCGGCTCTACCCAAACCGTGGGTCCATCCAAGCTGTTTCTACTGGCTTTTCCACACAAATGTCCTGTCTTCCTTCATACTTCAGACTTTCCTAAAATCTCTCAAACAAAGGGCACCTGGCTTCAGTGTGCCCTGTACCTCTCACTAATTGTCCCTAGACCCAGCACTAGCAATAGCCAGCCTTGGTTCATAGCTGGGCCTTGTCCGGGCACCTGTAAGCACAGCACAAATATCAGCCAACTGTAGATCACTTTGTAGCTCATACTGGGTGGCCCAGAGCAGAACACAGGCAGTGGCTGACCTTGGCCTGCACCTCCTAGGAGGCCCCAGAGCCAACACACCCAGTGGACAGCATCAGACCACATGGATCATCACCAACCAACCACTTCCACAGGCAACACACTCAATATGTGGACTCAGTGGGCAAGAGAGCCCCATTGAAGTAAGTGCTGCTCTGTGTGGTGGGCCCCTACACAGCTAATACTCCACAGTGGTTAGTGTTCACAGACAGTCCTCGCAGCTGATTAAGTTGGAACAAATCCCCACAATTGATGTGCCAACAGAAGTCAAGGCTCAGCTACAACAGGAGGGTATACACAGCCCACACAGGTGTTGGGGGTGCAACTTGAGTGCCCAGCTTGGATGTTCAGGGAGGCTGTGCCACATACTACGCATACTCCTTGAGGCCAATCTACCAAGCCTGGGAGATGTAACAGCTCTACTAATATATAGAAACAAACAGTAGAAACAAACATAGGAAGACTGCCAAAATAAAGAGACAAAGAAACATGTACTAAATGAAAGAATAGAATATGTGGTCAGGATGGTGAGTAGGCGGACATGGCTCACCTCTTCACACAGTCACATAAAAATTACAACTAAAATATAGAACAACATCACACAGGAACATCAGAAATCAAGTTGAATGGAGGTCTAACAACTACAGAATTGAAGAAACCACATCCATCCAAACTGGTAGGAGAGGTGCGGATGTGGAACGTGCTAGCCCCACACCCACAGGATAAAAATTCAGAGGGGATGTCTTGGGAGTAAGGACCCATACCAGCACCCCCAGCTCAGGATTCCAGTACCAGGAAGATAAGTCCCTACAACTTCTGGCTGCAAAAATCAGCAGGGATTGAGTCAGTGGAGGAGGATGCTGGAGCCCTAAGCTATGCCTTTTGGGGGACCCACACATGGACTCACCTACTCAGATTCACTCCCTTTGAGCTCCAGCACTGGGGTGGCAGCTTGGGGCACCAGTGGTACAAGGGAGAAAGTGAAATGTCTGACATCAGGGAGAACACAGGCCATTGTCCCTTTGCTGATCTCTACCCCCACAAAGACAGTAAGCTGGTGCCATATCTGAGACTCCATCAATCTAGCCAACAGTTTGTGACCCACCTTGGAGGTCCACAGAGGCTCTACAGCACCCAACTTACTGGCCCACCCAAACTGCTTTTTCACAAGAATGTCTAGTGTTGGCTCCTAAATCCTATCAAACAAGCAACAGCTGGCTTCAGTAAGCCCTAGCAGCAGCCAGCTTAGAGTCATAGCTTGGCTTCACCTGGGAATCTCCAAGCACAGCACAAGTAGCTGCCATCTCAGATTGCTTACAGCTCATGCAGGGTAGCCCCAAGTGAAACACAGGACTGGGCTGACCTTATCCTGCACCACCCACAAAAACCCAGGGCAAGCTCATCCTGTGAACAGCTACAGACCATGTTGGAGCACCACCACCCTGCTCCTACACAGCTGATCCTTCATGGAAAGCAGAGGTTGGTGGTCAGTGGTCATAGCCAATCCTTGCAGCTGCCTGGCCTGGCTAAATCCCTCCCATTGATCTCCCAAAAGCAACCAAGACTCAACTACAAGAGGAGGGTGTACTTGGCCCACACAAAGGGCACACCTGAGTACTCAGCTTGGGTGATAGGGGAGGCTGTGCCACTGAATCCTACAGGACACCCACTATATTAGGCCACACTACCAAGACATGGAGTCCTAGCAGCTATTCCTAATAATAGAAACAAATACAGGAAGCTGCCAAAATGAGGAGACAAAGAAACATGGCCCAAATGAAAGAACAGATCAAAACTCCAGAAAAAGAGATAAATGAAATGGAGATAAGCAATCTCTCAGATGCAGAGTTCAAAACACTGTTTATAAGGATGCTTATTGTGGACCTCAGCAGCATTAGAAAGACCCAATCAGAAATGAAGGATACACTAATGAAGCGATTTACAGGGAAACAATAGGAGAGTGGATGAAGCCTAGAGTCAAATCAATGATTTGGAACACAAGGAAGCAAAAATAACCAATCAGAAAAACAATAAGAAAAATAATCCCCCCCAAAATGAGGATAGTATAAATAGTCTCTGGGACAACTTTAAGAGGTCCAACATTCACCTCATATGGGGTGCCAGAAAGAGAGAAGAGCAAGAAATTGGAACTCTATCTGAAAAAATAGTGAAAAAAAGCTTTCCTAATGGTGAAGGAAATAGACATGCAAGTGCAGGAAACACAGAGTGCCAATTATGATGGATGCAAAGAGGCCCACTGCAAGACACATCATTATTAAAAGGCCAAACGTTAACAATAGAGACTCTTAAAAGCAAGAAAAAATGAAGTTAGTTACAGGAAGTTTGCCAGATGGGAGGGGAAGAATGGGTGAAGAGGTGAGGGGATTCAGGAGTACATATATGTAGTTATAGAATAGTCAAGTTTTCTGGGGTTGTAAAGTACAGTATAGGAAATGGAGTAGCCAAAGAACTTACACGCATGACCCATAGACATGAACAATGGTGGGGAGATTGCCTGAGGGAGTAAGGAGCTCTGTGTGTGTTGGAGCGCAGGGGTAAAATCAGGACAACTGTAATAGCTTAATCAATAAAATATAATTTTTAAAAAACAGAACAACACTTCAGAAAAAGTACTAAAGGATATGGAGACAAGCAATCTACTAGACACAAAGTTCAAAATGATGGCTATAAGGATGCTCAATGAATTCAGTAAGAACTTCAACAGCATAAAAAAAAGTCATGGGAACTATAAAAAAGAACAAGTCAGAAGTGAATGAAACACTAACTGAAATAAAAGATAATGTACAGTGAATCAACAAAAAGTAGATGAAGCTGAGAATCAATTCAGCTATTTGGAATAGAAGGAAGCAAAAAACACTGATCAAAACAGCAAAAAGAAAACTTTCCAAAATAAATGAAGATAATGTAAGGAGCTTTGTGACAACTTCAAATGTACCAACATTCACATAATGGGGGTGCCAGAAGAAGAAGAGAGAGAGTAAGGGAAAAAAAATAATGACCAAAAACTTTCCTAACCTGGTAAAGGAAATAGACATACAAGTCTAGGAATTGCAGAGCACTTCAAACAAGATGAACCCAAAGAGGACTACACCAAGAACATCATAATTAAAATGTCAAAGGTTAAGATAAAGAGAGAATTTTAAAAGCAGCAAGTGGTTACCAACAAGGGAGTTCCCAAAAGACTGTCAGCTGATTTCTCAATAGAAACTTTGCAGGTCTAAAGGGATTGGCAAGCAAATTTCAAAGTGATGAAAAGCAGGGACCTGCAACCAATATTACTGTCCCAATTCTACAGCCATTCTTTAGAATTGAAGGACAGGTGAAGAGCTTCCCAGACAAGAAAAAAGCTAACGGAGTTCATCACCACCAAACCAGTATTGCATGAAATGTTAAAAGGTCTTCATTAAGAAGGAGTAGAAAAAAGGTTTAAAATACAAACAATAAAATGGCAATAGATACATATCTATCAAAAACTGAATCTAAAAAAGTGAAATAAACAAGCAGGACAAAAACAGACTCATAGATACAGAGAACATTTTGATGGTTGCCAGATGGGAGGGGGATTGGAGGGATTAAGTGAAAAAGGTGAAGGGATTAAGAAGTACGCACTGGTTGTCACAGAAGTCATGGGATGTAAAAGTACAGCATGAGGAATATATGAGGGGGGACACCCCTCCAAAACACAGTTTATTTATAAAAAAGTGTGTATTTATTCTTACTTATTTAAACTTCAGTCACCTTCGAAATCTTTCCATTTGATACAATACACCTATCAAGCGTTTTTTTTCCACTGCTCAAAACAGTTTTTGAGCTCTTTGATTTTGATACTTTTTACTGTTTCTCACACTTTTTGTTTCACTTCTATATTGGCAAAATGCTTCCCTTTGAAGACTTTTTTAGTCCAGGGTAACAAAAAAAAGTTGCTGGGGGTAGGATTGGGTAAATTGGGAGGGTGGGACATAAGGGTCATGCCATTTTTGGTCAAAAACTCCTGAACACTCAAAGCGGTGTTGGCAAGTGTGCTTGTAAATCAGCCATCTGAAATAGGTAAATGTGTTGAGTCTTCAAAAATAATTCACTGAAGCCGAATGCAGCCTCTCACAGCAATGTCAGCTGGTACACTGATACAGATGAGTTCCTAGAACACTCACCTGGTGGGGTAAGCCTGTACTACAGTGGGTCCACCCTGCAGAAGATATTTCCAGGTTTGGGGGGTTTCCCCCTTGTATATAAAAATAAATGATCTCAGCTTCTGCCTTAAGAAACTAGAAAACATTGAAAAATAAAGCTAGGTGGGGACATCAATAAAATAGAAAATAGACTAATAGGCAAAATCACAAAGTCAAAAGTTTGTTTTTGATATGCATCTAGCAAAACTGATCATTCCTGATTAATTGGTCTATTGGTCTGTGAGCATGGTGTATGAGTATAAGCCTGTCTTTGTCTGTTTTGTTTTACCATCACTGTATCCCCAGAAATTTGCCCAAATTGAGTTAAGGGCTCAATTGTATAATTGTAACTAAAGGAAACACTCCCTTACAACCTAAAGTTTTAAATCTCAAGAGGAATGGATCAGATCAAGACTCCAATGTGTTAGGTTCACCTAAGCTTTAGTGTTTTAAGTTCACATTTGGAACAAATCAACATTTAACTATAATTCGTTTTTGGAAAATGCAAGAAAATAATTTATGGAAAATGTATCTTTCTAAAATAAGAATTCACACCATCTCAGCGATTGTATGCCATTTTATTTCCAAATGATTGTTGTAAACGATCTCTTCAGTAATGATGGTCTGCATGAGAGTTAAGTACAAACTAGCAAATCAACCACATGACATGAAATATTACCTTCCCCAAACTGAGTGGTCAATAGTCTCACTAATTTATTGTTCTTGATTTTACCACCTTTACGATTTTGGATAGCTTTAAACAACCACTTCACTAACTTTCCCAGAATATATATTTCTAAATATTTACAATCTTTTATCTCATTAACAATGTAATACGCATATGTTTTATGGAAATTTTGGAAAATGCAGTCCATTGAAACAAATGATCCCCAATGTTGCATAATTCAAAGACAAATAATTTTATTATGTTTTTATATTTCCCTCAAGTATATTTTTATTAAAAATTATTTTTCCTATTTTCCCCTTATCCTTCAGCATAATTTTGTAGTGAGTGCTCTTACACCTCGACTAAGATCATTCCTGGGCCCTTTCCATTTTACTTTCTGCTGCTGTGATTGGGATGTTATGTTTCATCAATGATTTCTGCTTGTACATATATCTTGTAGATCATCTCTAATTTTCCTGGCCATTTTACTAAATTAGCCTTACACTTTAATTTGGGTCTTATAGGAAAAAAAATGTATGTCATTTTCAAATATAGGCCTTTTCCATACTTATATTGCATATTTGTTTCATGGAGCAAAATTTCTAGAAAAATTTTAAATAATAAACATGTTGTATCCTATACTTGGTTTGTAAAGATATCTTGTGTGAGATAAATGTGCAGTTTTGTAGAGTTCAACTAATGACAACAGCTTTAGTTTACATTTGGTGTGGTGTAAAATTGATATCTGTATACTAAACCTATCTCAGATTTCTAGATTAACATTAGGAGACTTGGTTTGTTTTACTTTCTATTACTACATTTTAGCTATTAGAATTTTATTTAGGATTCTATCTTTCACATTTTAATTGAAATGGGTTTGTAAGTCTAACTTGTTGGTTATGTAGTAAAAGAACAAAAGGGACTGGAAATAAACATTTACTAGGGCTACTGCTACTTTTAGGACATTGCATTAATGTCTTATATGATCTAGTTTATTTTTTAAAATTTTCTAACACCATCTGGTTTATTTTTTAAAATATATTTTATTGATTATGCTATTATAGTTGCCCCAATTTTTTCTCCCTTGCCCCCCCCCTCCACCCAGTACCCTCCATTCCCTCCAGTAATCCCTCCCTTAGTTCATGTCCATGAGTCATGCATATAAGTTCTTTGGCTTCTCCATTTCCTATACTGTTCTTAACACCCCCCTGTCTATTCTGTACGTACCAGAGTGTACTTCTTAACACTTGCACCTTTTCCCCCATTCTCTCCCTTCTCCATTCCAGATGATAACCCTCCAAATTATCTCTATATCTATGATTCTGCATTTGTTCTGCTTGTTTGCTTAGTTTGTTTTTTAGAGTCAGTTGTTGATAGTTGTGAATTTATTGCCATTTTAATGTTCATAGTTTTGATATTTATTTTCTTAAATAAGTCTCTTTAACATTTCATATAATAATGGCTTGTTGATGATGAACTCCTTTAGCTTTATCTTGTCTGGGAAGCACTTTATCTGACTTTAATTCTAAATGATAGCTTTGCTGGATAGAATAATCTAGGTTATAGGTCCTTGCTTTTTATCACTTTGAATACTTCTTGCCAGTCCCTTCTAGCCTGTAAAGTTTCTTGTCAGAAATCAGCTGACAGTCTTATGGGACTCTCCGCTCTTTTGCTGTTTTTAACACTCTTTATCTTTAACCTTTGGCATTTTAATTATGATGTGTCTTGGCATGGTCCTCTTTGGGTCCATCTTGTTTGGGACTCTCTGTGCTTCCTGGATTTGTATGTCTATTTCCTTCACAAATTAGAGAAGTTTTCTTTCATTATTTTTTCAAGTAAGTATTCAATTTCTTGCTCTTTCTCTTCTCCTCTCAGCACACCTATGATTCAAATGTTGGTACATTTTAAGTTGTCCCAGTGGCTCCTTAACCTATCCTTGTTTTTTTGAATATTTTTTTCTTCTTGCTGTTCTGACTGAATGCTTTTTTTCTTCCTTATGTTCCAAATCTTAATTTGAGTCTTGGCTTTATCCCCTCCATTGTTGATTCCATGTAAATTTACCTTTATTTCATGTAATGCAATCTTCTTTTTTGTCAGGGTCCTTTTTATGCTGTTGAAGTACCCAATGAGTTCCTTTAGCATCCTAATAACCAGTGTTTTGAACTCTGCATCTGATAGATTGCTTATCTCCATTTTGTTTAGTTCTTTTTCTGGAGTTTTCTTCTGTTCTTTCATTTGGGCCATGTTTCTTTGTCTCCTCATTTTGGCAGCTCCCATGTTTTTTTTTTTTGTTTGTTTGTTTGTTTGTTTGTTTTTGTGTTTTTTTTTTTTTTTTTTTTTTTTTTTTTTTTTTTTTTTTTTTTTTTTTTTTTTTTTTTTTTTTTTTTTTTTTTTTTTTTTTTTTTTTTTTTTTTTTTTTTTTTTTTTTTTTTTTTTTTTATGTATTAGGTAGAGCTGCTTTGACTCCCTGTCTTAGTTGCATGACCTATTGTAGGAAAGCGCACCACTAAGTTGGCTGGGGCAGAGCCTTAGGTAATCACCAGGGTGGGACAATCAGTGTGAACTAGGTTGATAGAGTCTCCAACTGGTATTGCCACTCTGTGGGTCTATGTGGGGGAAAGCTCAGAAAGCAGATAATGCTACTGCCTGGTCTCTGGAGTTTTCTCGAAGAGGAAGCTGTCTCCTGGTACTCACCTTGATGCCAGACACTTCAATTTCTTCCTGTATGCCACTGGTGCCTTTCCAGGTGCTGCCCCGTTGCTTAAGCCCAGAGGGAGTGAGTCTGCATAAGTCCTAAGTTTATTGTGGGCCCTTTAAGAGGAAACTCCTGAGAATCCTGCAGTTTCTTCTGCCACCTCAACCCCCACTGGTTTTTACAGCCAGAAGTTATGGGAACTTATCTTCCTGGCACTGGAACCATGGGTTGCATGGCCTGCTGTGGGGCTTAGATTCCTTGCTCTAGAGGTATCCCTCTTGATTTTTATCTACCACACTTGTGTGTGGGACCAGCCACTCCATCTCTCCAGGTCTGCATACCACTCCACACATCTCTGTGTCTCTGCCCCTCCTACATGTCTGGATGAATGTGATTTATTTAATTCTCTGGTTGTCAGACTTCCATATAGCTCAATTTTCTGATGATTCTGGGTGATACCTGTTTTGTAGTTCAGTTGTAATTTTTGCTGTGGTTGTGCAAGAAGGCGAGCTGTGTTTACCTACACCTCTATGTTGACTGCCCTCTCCTAACACTATCTGGTTTATACCAGCTTGATTAAAATTGCTCATTTAAGTTTATTTTTTCAGTATTTACTTCAATTTCCATATCATGGGAATTATCAGTTCCTAGAAAGTTTAAAGCAATTTCTATATAAAACCAACCTAGTTCCAACCCTTCTGTGGAGGTAAGTATTTTATAAATGTTTCATTTTTTTTCCTTGATTTAGTCAATTTGGGCAATTTAGAGTTTAAACTGGCTTTCCTGACTTAATCCTCCCCAAGTTCTCTCACTTGAATTCCCATCAAAACCAGATGCGCACACACCCAGAGGCACTGCACATCAGCAAAAAGCACTACCTTTCAGCTCTACCCCATTTCAGTAAAATCATCACCCATCACCTCTAGCCCCTAAGCCTTCACATTTGGTCCCTTATAAAAACACTTCCTCCCTATGCCTGGCCAGCAATTACACAATGTTGAGGTATGTGACACAACGTCCTTTCTACTGCCCCTCCCGTAAGGTTTATATTTTGTTATTGATTTCTTAAATTCCATCAGAACAAGGTACCTGACTGAGATCATTGCTGAATAAGATTTTCTTCTAGTGGGTGTGTTTAATCTGTTCTATTTGTCACCCTCATACTAGAGCTTTGTCATGTTACCCTTGCCTTCTTTTTTGGTGTCCTAATTGGTCTCTTCTCCTGACTTGGATGTTTTGTACTTTGGAGAATATATATAGTTATTTTAAGTTCCACCAGTGGATAGTTAAAGCATCTTAATTAAATTTTAAAAATTCTTAAATATTTATAACCAAAGTTTAAAAATCAGTAAGAAAACATTTTTAATTCCTGTTTATGGAAGAGGAAGAATTTCACACTTTCATTTCCCAATCTGTTCCCTCTTGCTTAGTTTCCTTTTTCTTTATAATAGATGATTTGCTTTTACAATTATATTTGTAATATTTACATGTTTACATTTTCTAGTTCATATTTCTAAACCAGCCAGGTTCCTCAGGGTGGCAAGGCAGCCCCTCTGCAGGGGGATAAGCACTGTCTCCACATGTTCCCTGAGGGGTGCAGGAGGGGCAGCTGGGGAAAGGGGGTGTTGGAGGGGTTGTGATCAATTTTTACATTTATATTTGTAAACAATGTTATAGTAAGTTAGATTCCCCCTGAGTTTAATACTCACCACCAGTCCTTTAAAGCCTCAACTTCTATGCTTTGATGCATGTTGATCAATTTTCATTGATCAAATGCTTTGGACAATGGTTTTTCATTCCCTATGTTTGGGATACTACATTAACATACAAGTATATTATTTAAATACTAACTTTAGATATGAAACATTAAATGGCTAAGGGTTCTTGAATCAAAATTTATTTCACATAAAGTATTGTCAGAGATTATATGACTTTTAAATTTTTATTTATTGCTTGGATGCCCATACTGTTTATCTTTGCAATTTACAAGTGACTCAGTATATCTGGGTTTGGGTATCTATTCATGAGTGCCACCTGGAGTACTGTACATTTTCTCATTTCTAAAATTCATTTTTTTTAAAATATTTTTCTTCCCAGTCAGGGCACATGCCTGGGTTGCAGGCCATGTCCCCAGTACGGGTTGTGCTAGAGGAAACCATACACTGATGTCTCACTCCCTCTCTTTCTCCCTCCCTTCCTCATCTCTCTTAAATAAAATCTTTAAAAATATTTTTCCATTATCATTTAGTTCCCTTATACCCCTTTCTTCCCACAATCACCACCCTGTTGTCCACATCCATGAGTCCTTTTTCCCTTTGCTTCATCTCTCCACCCCCTAACCTCCCACCCGCAACAGCTGTCAGCCTGTTCTCTTTCTCCAAGTCTGCTTCTATTTTGTTAGTTCACCTTGTTCATTAGATTCCACCCATGAGTGAAATCATATGGTATTTGTCTTTCTCTGACTGGCTTATTTCACTTAACATAAGCCCACATGTAGATGAGTGGATCTGTAGATGAGTGGATAAAACAACTATGGGACATTTACACAATGCAATAATACTCAGCATAAAAAAGAAGAAAATTGTACCTATTCCAACAGTATGGAGGGACCTGGAAAACATATATGTTTAAAAAAAATGATTACCATCTGTAATCACTGCTTCTATTCCAATTATATATTTGGTAACATCAATATAGAAACACTGGGTCGCCTCAGCTTATCCTCTGTAATGTCATGGCCTCCAATCTCAGCTGGGCCATCCATGTTTTCTTTCCACGTTATTCCAAAACTCCTTTGTACTTCTCAAACCTATGAACTCAGAAAACTATATAGTGCAGGGTTCAATTCCAGCTCACCACGTACTTTGATAAATACTTCTAATGGCACACGATGCACTAATTTACTTACATATTGTCTATGGCTCCTTCCATACAGAAATGGAATACTTGAGCATGTAAAATATTTACTAAGTCCTTTACGAAGTAGGTTTGCTGACCCTGCTCCAAACCTATCACCTACACCCATCACCTTTACTCTGAATATATGACTTTGCAAGGAATAATAACAAAATCAGTATATAAACTTTCAGGCACAAAGAAGTATAAATCTGACTGTGCATTCATGAAATTCCCCCTCACATGTTAGGGACAATCTTGTCCAGCATCTGATTTCATTTGTCTTGTTTTCTTATAGGACCTCAGTAATCCTGTGTGTATTCTATTTCCTGACTCCTCATCATTGCCTTAACATACTGAGACTTCTCCCATCATAGCGGAAAACAAACCAATCAAAATGAGAAGCGAGCCTTCAAGCCCATCCCATAGCTACAGTTTCCTCTGTGCCAGATGCCCATGTTCTGTATCTGCAGCATTCATTTGCTCACTCCAGTCCTACTTCCTTCCCACTCCAAAGACTCCTATCATTTCCAATCTCAAAACTTAAATTTGTATTTTAGCTTCCTGACTGCTCAACAACAATGGACACTCTTCTGGGTTTATCTTTGTGATCTACCACCTTTTGCAAGCTGCTCCTTCTGTCCCTTTCTGCCCTGCCTTCTCTTCACCTTAGCTCAGCCTACAAGCACCGATTGTTACCTGTATGTTGAGGACTCCTGACTTTAGAACTCAGATCACTCCCAAATTTAACTTTCACAGATCCCACCAAAATGCCCAGTAGGATCTTTAAACTCAACAGGTTCTAAATCAAACTAACTTTTTTCTCTCAAAACTGCTGTTACCTTTGTGCTCCCTGTGTCAGTGAACAGCAGTATTCTCCACCCAGTTTCTCAAATAAAAGTCCTGGGAGTTGCACTTGACTCCTCTGTCCCTTCTACCACATGCAGTTAATTTCCAAGCTCTCCCAGCATTTCCTTTCAGATCTCTCCTTTGTCCATACCGGTGCTTCTACCCTAGCACAGAGCACTATCATTCCTCAACCCTTAAAAGGATCTCCTTACCCTCTTGAGCCTCCTACAATCTATCTGGAGATTGAGTTTTTACTTCCCATCCTCCCCTCCCTCTCCTTTAGATTATCATGACATCACCCCACTTAAAATCCCTCAACACTCATATGTTAAGTTTGACTCCTCCAATAAGGACTTTAAAAAAAAAAAGCATGACCTTCACGTACTGGTTTAATCTTCTCTTCCCTTTACACTAGATTGTAGCCATGCTCATTTCATTCCTGTAAGTGTTCCATATAAACGTTGGTCAACTTTTGAGACTTTGCATTGTGAGCTGGACAACACTCCCACTAAGCTGCCTAACTTCCACCCAATGTCAGTGTAGACACCATTTCCTCAGGAAGGCTATGGGGCCTCTCCACCCCCACCCCAGCGCTGATGCCCTTCTTGTACTTGTAGCACAGTTCACGCACTGAATTGTGTAATTGCACCTTTTTTCAGAACATAGACTTCATGGGGATATGGCACATTTATACCGTGTTTATCATTGTAAAAATGATCTGCACAGTGCCTGGCACTTCATTTAATTTGTTTACAGGAACCAACTGCATCACCAGTATTTTCCTCTCCCTATGCTTGTCCTTGTGATCCGGGAGCACTTCTGAACCTTGTCTTCTACTGACTCAGATATCTATCATCATCTCTGGTGATTATCAAGTTTAATGCATCTGTTTTACTACTCTTTTTCAATTGCATGTTATTTTCATTTTCCTCATTTTTGGTCAGTTTTTCTCAGGTCCTAAAGAAAGATCTTTTTAGCACTCTGAAGGTATACGTTCCAAACACCTCCAGCTATGGCAGCGAATCTGTGTTAGAGCAAAGCGAACAGTAGAGTCATCAGGACAGCTACTTTTTTGGGGTTTTGGTGCTGCAGTTAGTTCCTAAACATTACACTTTTTCTTTCCCTTCTCATATTTATTAAGGCCTATCTTAAATTTGGGCAAAGGTAAGGTTAGATATTACACAAGTCATTTGGCTGTTACGTCACAGGACTACATCTGAATCCTGTACCAAAGGATTAAGTGGGAGGACGTTAAAAGGAAGCTGTCAAAACAGAAATGACAAACTTTTTGCCACTATCCCTGCATATGCATGCAAACCTCCGTTACCGAGAGAAAAAAAAAGTAGCAAAAGCATATTGTGTGAAAGATTTCTACCAATATGTTTTCCATTTTAAAATAGTGATCGAAAGAAAAGGCACTCTTAGCCTTCTCTTAGAAACAAATGATTCTGAGGTAGTAGAATGGACAGCGTTCCCATGTGCTTAATCATTAAAGGCACCGACTGCTTCAGAGTAGATTTGAAGTTTAGGATATGTGAGCACTTGTTGTATTTTAACATAATCACATAGACAACATTCTTAAGTTTTTTACCTTTTATCCTTCTCAGGGGAATTCACTGTGCACAAACACATGCGTGTTCGTGTTGGGCAGACGAAAGGTTTTCCACCGTGTACTGGTACTGCCACTTTAGCCAACAGTTTTTAGCAGTAATTGTGTCACTGTTATTAAGCTGGCCCAGGAATGTACTGCCCCAAATCAGCTCTTTTAGAAAGCAGCAAATGATTAAGTTGCTACTTGAAATTGAGAAGCGGTAGGAGGGCTCTGGAAAGGTCATCTTTAAGGGCTACATTAAAGTTACATGACAGTAGTATAACTCATTCAATATTGACGGGATACATTTCTTAAGGCAGATACATGTGCAATACCTCAGTTAAGCAGTAAGTTTTTAGTAGGTTCCAAAAAATAACTAGATTGCCCATGTAAAAAAGACAACTACCCTGCAAAATTGCAAATTACCATTTAAAATACACAGCCTTTCTTACAAAGCATCATAGTAACCTAAAGAAGAAGAGTTAAATTTTGTTGTGCTTCATTTGTCAAATTCCTTCTCTCTCCTGAGTTTGATTTTTATTTTACTTATCAATTTGTTGGGTCCAGGATAGACTTAAGACATGTTTCCCATGAATTGAACAAACAGGTGATTAGCTCCTGGAATA